>BOPP01000350.1:580385-603004 GCA_017312745.1 Gryllus bimaculatus | reverse complement strand
TAGACGGACAAACAGATATAGACGGACAAACAGATATAGACGGACAAACAGATATAGACGGACAAACATATATAGACGGACAAACATATATAGATGGACAAACAGATTCAGACGGATGAACGGACAAACTGACATTTTGCTGTAAACCAATTTTACGGTATCAAGGACTCACATCGTGGATTCTAACTGCACAACCTGTTAGAAGTAATTTTCTACATCTTGATATAAGATTTATCCCCTTTTTTATCAAGTCCCCACAATTCGAGTTTTTCTGTCGACAAATTGCCGTTTCTTGCCAAAGCATTACATAACTTTTTATACATTTCGAATATTACTTTGTATATACATACGTAAACGAGAAAGTATAAACAACAACTTACTCTTATAAGTTAATGTGAAATCAAGTTAAGAAAACCCTAACAATGTATGTCAATTGATTATTATGAACGAAGAAGTAATTATTATTTAGTTTATTTGAATGTAATGATGGACTTCATTACATTTTTGAAGGGGTTACACGTTCTAGAAGAGCCTCCTTAAAAGCGAGCATCGGTCTGTACCCTTTCACGCCAAACCAATGGCAACCAGCGTCAACCAATTGCAAGAGCTCGGAACCGGTGGCGTCGAGCGCAAGCCAACAATTAGGCGCCGTTCGACCAGTTCGACATTTGCCAAACCCCACAATCACTTGTGAACTGACCTCGCGCGCGATTTAAGTGCTCATCGTTACTTTTGTGGCTGAATGTCTTAGTTGTTTGGTGTAAGTGACTGAACAGAATAAAACAGGCTACAATAAAACTTCTTCTTTTCTTCACTATTTTATCTGGTAACTACTTTGAGCCATAAACCGTTCATGTCGTAATTTTCAACATTTTCCATAAAACGTTCTCTCTTTGCTTTATAATTTACTCTATGCAATGCACCTATATTGCTTAGTTTTATTTTCCAATTTGCTCAAAACAATTGTAGGAATAATACAAAATTATAACAATATCTATTGCGAAAACTAAAAGCGTCAGACAAGAGATCGATTCTCTTCGAAACTTAAATGTGAGTTTAATGTTATTTGTAACCTACGAAAAAATGCGCAATCTCATTGCAATTTGTTATACAGATACTGAAAAAGAGTACAGTGAGAGCCAAAGAACTAGCATATATGTTATTTGTGCGACCCATATTAGAATATGGCGCGGTATGTTGGGACCCATACAGAATTTTTCAGAAAAGGGATCTAGAAAAGGTCCAGTGTAGAGTATCAAAATTTACTTTCAGGGGTACCAAGAATAAAGGGGTATGGTAGTCACTCGAAAGGAGGAGATTAAAGTCACGTCTCTAAGCAATGTATAAATCATACATAAGCCTTCGAGCGTGGAAAGAAATTCAAAGTCGATTAGGGAAATCTACATATTTCGGCAAAACGGATCACATCTACAAAATTCAGACAAAAATTCAGATAAGAAATATTCATTCGCGAATCGAACTATTTGTGACTCGAACGGTTTGCATGTGACAGTCTTCGATCCTTTTCCTCAAAGCCTGAGCAAATTTAAAAATAAATTAGTTTCCTGAATATTGATATGTGTTATAAATATACTTAATACTATTCAGTAAAATTATATCTTCTATGTAATTAAGTATTATTATTATTATTATCATTATTATCATCATTATTATTATGTGCAGTGCAGTGGCGTTGTGAATCTGAGGGAAACGAGTGTGTAAGAAAGACATTACAACTCGGTGTTTCGCTGCATGGTAAGGTGCAGTGCTATGCAAGATTGGACGGTAAAATGTTCACGTTAATTTGTAAAGTTTGTAGATTTTGTAAAGTTGTTACAGTTAAAGTTGTTGCATTCACAGCTATTGTTTCAATAACTTAAGTAATTTAAATCAAGCGACAAAAATATTAAGAAATAGCTAAAATGAGTATTTATTTTATTGTGTTAATTTCCAAGAACAAAGAATTATAAAACGTATTCAGGAATGAGGTGAAAATAATATGGATAATATACTTCATTCAGAACTATTAAAATCTAAAATGAAATTTTGACATTTGAAGTTCCATACAACAATAATGAAATTTACAGGTCGTTCTGCAGTTCAAATGTTTGTATAAAGAAGTTTGGCAGAGTTTTCGGCCCCCGAACCATTCGAAACTATTGAATGTATTAATCCAAGCAAAGAACAAGCACACCGTACTATCTGAGGAGTTTTTAAATGCTGACATATCAGTTTTTTTATTGAAAAAATTGTTTTTCATTTCTTGAATGACTCTCCATCTATCTGAATGATTCGAGCGAAAAATTATTTTTAGAAATCCCACCCACAGCTTGCTTTTTTTCCATATTCAATTTTGCATGAAACAATACTGGCAATCACAAAAGCCAATAGTTCAAAACGAGAGTACAAGTTAATGTTATAATGTGCTTAAAATTACTTTTAAGTGGACATGAATAAAGTAAATTAGTATTAAACATTAACAATTTACATTTTGGGATTGCTCAATCGTCAATAAATACATTACAAATTTTGGCGGATATTATACCTTAACAGATATTCTCTATCAATCAGATGCACATACGAAATCGAGATTGATGGAATGTTTTCATTTATTAGGACGATACCTTAGTGGGCATTTGTACCTCGTTCGAAGGTAACGGAAATTTCAATAAATACATTAAATCTATTAAAATATCATTCAAGATAATTTAAAATTAAGAGAAAATTTGTGGTTCTTCTTGCATGTCAATCATTTTACAATTTCTGACAACAATCAAAACGCGGAGCCAAAGAGTAAACAAACAAGCAAACAATGCTTCAGTATCACGAATTACAGTTTCTGTAACACTCGCGCCGAAATGCTGAGATTCTCTACAAAGAAACGCTCGAGCGATATGAATATGACAGAATGTATTTAATACGAGAATGTCATGTAGTTACTAAGAATGGGGTTGCATCTAATTATAGAACATATAAACTGTTTTAATTCTATCGTAGACAATACTGAGCCACATTACGAAAAACCAATGGTGCTGGGGCACAGACCCTTTCCCCAGTAACAAATCGAACTAGTGAAGATTTTCAGAGAAAAAAACTACTTCTAGAGCAATCAAAAGCATTACTATTCAATGATAAAAGTATTACTAAAGGATTAAATTTCATACTAATAAATCTACACATCATTAGATATAGTTGAGTATTCTAGCCACTATCTTACAAATTAGAGGTTTGCTATCAAAATCTACTCTTTCCATTATTTACCGAAATTTACTTTATCATGGTCTTCTTCAGGAGACCCGCCTGATGGTCGACTGATGGTCGAAACGTCGGCAACACAGCCTTCGACGCGACGTCACCTGGACAGCCAAGATCATTTACACGCGTTCACTCTCTCTGCCAGAATGGCCGACCCGACAAGGCAGCGTATTACGAAACAATTTCCGCCGAGAAGAAAGGTTGCGGCCGAGTGCAGCTCACAGCCAATCGCCGCAGCCCCTGCAGCGACTCCGACCGCGGGATCCGAGGGCTGGATGGATTTGCTACGCTGGCTGACCGGCTGGCGAGGATTCCTCCGCTCGTCGGCGTACTCTAGCGACCGCTGTCCTCATCCTCATTCCTCCAATCAGGGCCCTAATAACCTCATGATCTTCCTTGTCCTCTCCTCTCCTCTCCTCGCCCCATAGGTACACACACACACACGTCGGACGCTCGGAGCGAGTCCCGTGTGGGGCATCGCGGCGTTGGAGGGGGTACTCCTCGCACGAAGACGGACAGGTTCGCTCTGCAGCGGCCATCGCGCGGGTGAAGTCATTCCATACACTGACAGAACGCATGGCCTTGAAGGCGAGCGCCTACTCACGCGTTGTGGATGAGCGTGGTGAAGCTCCCGGCGATGGGCTTGTAGCCGCCGATCAGCTCGCACAGCACCTCCGGGTACTCGGCGCCAGCAGCCCACCGATACGAGCAGCGGCCCTTGTCCTTCTTCCTGAGCAGCGGCCACACGTCGGAGCAGGACAAAGGGCCCCGGGCGAGGTCGTAGGGCTCGGATTCCACTTCTTCACCGCCTTCGGGGACCGAAGCCTCGGAGGCAGACTTGGCCGAATCCAGTGATGCGGACGTTGTAATATTTGGTAGTGCGGTGGCCTCAAGCGTGTCACTGTGTGTGATTTTACTCGGTGAGTGGGGGGAGTTAACAGTTGGAGCGGTAGTTACGGCCCCAAAGACATCAGAGGAGGAGGATGCTGATGGCTCATTCCAAGGAGTTAGAGATGTTGAGCATGGTGTAGAGACATCGGAAGGAAATGAAGCTGATGAGGATGAAGGTGAGACTACATGGGAAGAAATTGGGGATGATGAGGGCAATGCTGAGGATACGTAGCTTGGAATTAGAGACGGAGGTGGTGATGAAAGATGTGGATCGAAAGAAATCAAATCTGGAGGTGGTTTCGAATAGTCATCGGGAAGACTTTGAAATCCCAAAACATCCAGAGAAGGTGAAAATCCATCGTTGCGAGGAAGATCCAGCAGGTCGTAAGTGGCAAGCGGGCTAATCAAGTCACCAGCAGCCTTCTTGGATGCTCTCGTGGAGATTACATCTGCGGGCCCATCGCCGGAGACTTCAACGCACGACGCGCTCAGGCACAAAACGAGCAACAGTCGCTGCAGCAGTGACAACGACGGCGTCACCAGCGCCGGCGCCCCTGTCGGCGTTGCAACGCCCGCGGAAGGCCTTGCCATCACCTCAAGACGCCGCCTTCTGCCGGGGTCGACTCAGCCGACGCCTTTCGGACAGGTTTTCCTCGTGCCCGCAAAGAGCGAGTATCGCCGCCAGCCTCTCCTAACCGGTTTCCAGCCGAGCGATCCGACCTGCGACCACTTCAACCTGCGATTCCGAGAAACGGGGAACTGCTCGTCGTGTTTACGTTCATTATCGCGAGTATTTGGAAACGCTGAAATAGATTGTGTTGTGGTACTTCAAATCGGAGCACGTGTGTTCGAATATTTTTACCTGCTTTTCAATGCTAATAAAGTGTAGTTTCCATCCCCCTTTCATCAATGATAAACAGTTTTGCTTACATTTCGGTTAGCGAAAAATAATCATTCATATACTTACAAAAAGTATCAATCTGTCTGACACTTCCTGTAATCCGCAAATTTGGTGTTAATTACAGACATTATAAATGACTTCTTTACAATTTCTTTTTCACACGTAAGGGGTTATCATGCAATGACACAGATCTGTCATGTGAAATATTATCATTTGTGCAAAACAAAACGAAAGTTACAAATCCCGTTTCTTGAGGTCATGAAGGATCATATGATCAGTCTAGACATAAGGAGTTACTTCTTTGATCGAGTGAAACACACTACGAACGAACCTTTCTTCTAATTGCATTAATTTTGTTACGATCACTATCACACACTTTTTTCTTTCTGTAAAACACGCACACTTATTCCGTGTTAATGGATGTAATATTTAAAACTTGCCGTCGCACTCCATTTGAAAAAGCAACAACAGTGTTTTCTTAAAGACTTCCAATCACACACAGTTTGCATCATACATTTACCGTCGCAGTCGTTTGCATTGCACCTGCGGCTGATGAGCAACACAACGCCAACACCTTCTGCGTGACTCTCGCGCGGTTATCTGCGAGTGGGTGGGCATCGCTGCGTACCACGGCGGCGGTGAACGCGGTCTCTTCAAAGCGGAGCAGAACCACGCCCCTGCGACTGCCACCGCCACTCGACCGACGGGAACTGAGCGGCGGGCGCGCGGGCGGGCGGGCGGGCGGGCGGAAGGCGTTGCTTGCCCGCGACCGAAGCGCTCTTCGCGGCGGCCGGCGAGGTTAGACCGCGCCGCGATCGCGGTTTGGCTTTTCCCCAGACGCGGCGGCGGAGGAGGCGGTGGAGGAGGTGGTGGTGACGGCATTGGTGGAAGCGGCCCAGAGGAAGCTAATGGAATGTTGCTACTGTGATAGAAGTTGCGGCAGCGGTTGTGGGAGCGCGGTTGCTATAGCAATAACAGTGATAGTGAAGACGAAACGTTTTCTAAGGACATAAAGCATCTGTAGAGAAGCGAACAGCAATCCACAGCGATTTCGTCTTTCTCCACATGCACAGTTCGAGTTTCTCATACGCAATTCTCCAGTAGTACACTGTGGTTGAGATATTACTTTCAAAACGCTACACCGTGCTTAATAGCCCTGATTTGATGCAATCGATTAATTATAATAGAAAACAATCAATTTCATTCAACAGAATCTTTAGTTCAAAAGAAACAGGTAATCAATTAATTGGAATTAACATTTTTTACTAGGATAACAATTCATGAAATATAATTTTTGACGTAATTATAGACGAATGAATAATGAAATGCAATTTTTGACTTAAATAATGACGAATAAAAACGAGTTTTAGAGTATTACTTGAAAAAATTTTAAAGATATGTTTATCATTAAAGTAATATCAATTAAATAAAACTAAAATAATTTCCTCAATACTTTTTCCTCATTGCCTCTTACATAATATTGAAATGTAAGGCACAAATGCATCTAATAATGTAAATAGACCTACAGTATGTTTGCAAATGGGCTAAGAAACAAAACAATAGTGCTAGCAAAAATATTTTCTTGTCAGTGCTAGAAACTGAGCTACAAAAACCTAAGTTAAGAGAAAAACGATACATCAATTTAAATGTTTTTTACGAATGCACATATTATAAGCCATATTTATTACATACTGAATAAAAATAATATGTATTCTTATTCTTCTTCAGATTTTATAAGCATAAAAACTAGAGCTGCTGCGACAAGGCACACACTTTCTCTAGACCTAGACTAGATTGTTTCCTTATTTCTTTAGTTAGTGCTATATTTTCGATTTTCCCCGACCATCTTCTCAGCTCTTATCTATTAGAGACCAAAAGACATTTTATCTCGTTTTCTCATATTTTTCCCGAAACCCTAACTGTAGGGTTAAAATATGACTTTAAGAATATTATACAAGGATAAAACCTGGTACTATAAACATATTTTCACTGAAAAATCTGGAGCCGTTTTTAAGAAATGTTACAGCGTATCTAAAAATGGGCAATTTTGAGCTCATTTTCAAATAAAATTTTGAGTTTTGTAGAAACTTCATATGCTATAATTTAAAATCTTGTCCTCTTAGATATATGAGATAAAGAACAAAAAACAGACATATTGTAAATATTAACGTGTGAGATATTTAAAAAAATACAATTATGAATTTCGAAAAATCAAATAATTACATCAAAGAACGTTTATGTAATGTTATTCAGTGCATCTAAACCAATCCGAACACTTCATAAAAAGTAACTCCTAAAATCAATCCTTTTCAAACTTGCAGGGCTTCAAGTTCGTTCAAGTTTATCGAGTTATATCAATTTTGAAAGCTAGCGCCTAAACCGTTCCCATTTTTTCCAAATACAGTACTGAACAACTCGCAACAAGCTTTGACCACAGATAGACGGGCTATACATGTATACGTTTTGTCGTTAATCGATTTTTTGTTATCAAAGTCCCTCAAAACATTGATTCTGACTACAAACTGTGTTAGAGGAAACACTTTCCTACACGTTGGAACAAGAATTCTCTAGTTTTTCGTTACCAAAGTTCAGCAACAAGAGTTTTTCTGACGAAAAATCATTGTTTTTACCGCAGCGTTACAATACTTTCTCTGATAAACGATGTGCCAGTAACGTGCCAGTCTACCGTTACCTTTTTCTGGTGCAAACTTCTTTCCATCTCTGAGCTGGAAGGCAGTGAAACAGTAAATCTAAGTCTCTGCAGCTCCTCAAGAGGACAACGTCGACGCCTCACCGCCACGGGAAGGGATGAATCCTGGCCTCGGCAAAATTCCTTGAAGCCTTCATCATTAAGAGACTAGGACACATGGAGCATCATAAATATTTTTTTTCAACAGCAGTGTAAGTTATTTATAAGAACTGGAATACGATTTTTGATCTATTTAGCATCCCTTGAGAAGCTTTCTTTTTGCCGTTCCTACTTTGAAACTATATAGATTTCTTTAAGCTCTGCCCGATGACGAACCAATCACTAGTGAAATACTTTCCGTTGCACACTTATTATTTGTTCATCGATCGCGCAAATTGCATTTCGATTCTCCTCTCCGACCCCACCTCGCTTCACGAAATAATGCAACGTTGCACGGTTACCAGCCGACGTTGGTCTGTTTCAAGAATACGAGTGCGCATCGTTCTTTTGTACAATGCGAGTACAAAGAAGAATACGAATCTTTGAAGAATTCTTGTAGTTGTTCCAATGTGACATATATGGAACGAATTACAGGCAACATCAACATTTTATCTCTAACCCCGGCGGAACCGCTCGTGATAGCTTTCTTAAAGACACATTAAAGTCCCAAACGTAGGAATTATGTTCCAATATTCTTGCACGAATATGAACGCCAATTTCAAATGTGTTGGTTCATAATAAACTTTATACATATATGCTATAACTTTTTTAATTCGAATATCGCAGAAAAAAGAGCACAATAACACAGTCATTATTTCACATTATAGCAATAAAAAAATTGCTACAATTGATTAATTGGGACAAATAATAGTACCTAAATTAATCGATAAAATGATTTCAATTAAACAACTTATCATCGTTTTTTTTTTTTCATTAGCCGTTAGTGCCGAAGATGGCGGTGGCGGCGGTGCTGCCGTTGCCAGTGCGTCATTGCCTCCGGCGGAAACGCGCCGTTGCGTGCTTGCGCTGGGCGGGGCCGCAGGGGGGGGGGTGGCAGACCGAGGCCTCACAAGGAGGTTGCGGATTTGCATCCACATGCGCTCGCTCCTTCCGGGAAGGTCGAAAGATTCCTGCGCTTTCGAGCACTCCAGAGGCGGAAAATAAAAGTTGCAGTGCCTAAATCGAAGTTGATCGAAAATTGGAACCAGAAAGCATATACTGTCTTCGCCTGAACTCAGGAATGTTCCAACTTATATGAATTTCAGTTATAAACTGTCAACAATAGTAAAGTAAACGGAGAGTGCAATTACGTACATCTTTTTACAATAAGTTTCACTTATTAAATCACTTAAAAAACATCTAATGTTTGTAAAAAAAGCTTTCTTCTCTACATATTTAAAAGAAATCCTTATTGCTACCGTCCAATAAATTATAGTAAGGTTATAATATGGATAACATATATAGTTATTATAAGCAAGACACAACATTTATGATAACTAATAATGTTGGTTAAATAAATGTATTTAATCATTATGGGAAAAATACTTGAAACGAAATATACATAAACATCTCTACGCATTAATATAAGCAATGGGTAATGTACTTGATAAGTGTATTCAAATTACACTAGGAATCAAAAATCATTAAATGATTTTGACATAATGTACTGCCAATCTTCTAAAATGTTGATCAAATAATGTTGTTATTACTACAATAAACTACCATCCAAATAAGTAGAACTATACATTCTTCGAAAGAAATTCAGTGAGCATTCCTTTTGCATTTAAACAAAGAATAAAATTAACTAGTTTTCCTATTCCTATTAGTATTCCATTAAGTTATTAAAATATCTTTTTAAAAGACAATCATTTTAATTTTGAACCCACTTAACAACATATTAGAATAAATTATCGTGTTGAGTAGTATAAAAACATGAAAGAAGCTGCCGTGAAGAGAGAAGTAGTTTCCCTTGCAGAGAGACTTGCTGCTCGCAGATTCGTGCCACTATCATCCGCTCATTTGGAGAAACGTCCATCACACCTTTTGGATCAACAGCAGAGTGGCTAGAAAAGTAATTCGTGCACTTCCTCGCGGGGCACAAGAGCTTTTTGTAGACGACAAGGACATCATTTAGAAGAGTTTGTGAAAATAATCTACTGTCCATTTTCGGAGAGTCTAGAAATCGGCGAATAATGTTGAGGGGAGCATTCCAAATAACTGAATAACATTTATAAAGAGGGGTATCTCAATTCCCTTTTCTATTTTTCAGAAGGTGAAAGTTGAGCCTTATAGTACTCCGCCTTAGAGTTCAAGAGAGGATTAATTCAAAAGTTTTCGTATACCTTTTAACGAAGAATATATGCGATATTTGAACACAATATTAGGAAGCATAATGAAGAAGAATCTTAGGAATATATTGATAACTAAAAATTGAAAACAAACGGAAATGAGGTTGTCTTTTCGGGAATAATCTTTTCAATTTTCAAGTAAAGTATTTACGTGTTAAATTAATAAAATGTTAATTGGCTTTTTTATCCAATATTGGATAATTTAAAAAGTTATGTCATTGTTTTCGTTGAGGTAAAAGTTTGAAGTGATTCGAAAAACTAGATTGCAGGTAAACGGGAAACCGAAGTTATTATGAAGATAAAAATTACTTTCTGCTTAATGTTTAGATATATTCAATTTACATCAACTCATTTCTTGATTCATTCATTCATTACCTCATTTATTCACATTTCTCTATACCAGCAAGTATTTCAGAGGACTTTTCGAGAACAGCCAAATTAATCTTCTCTGACAATTCCACGAAAGAACGTGGGATGATGCTTCATCCACTTCCAGCATGAGGACATTGAATCTTCCGGTAGACAATAAATGATAAACTGTCGTGTTGTTCTCTTTCGGTCAATTGTGGCTGCAAGCCTACGCAATCGTGAGTGTTTGCAGGCGTGGATTTTCCCACCGGAATGTCTGCAATAGTCAGTCTGTCTGTCTGTCTATCTGCCTCTCTCTCTACGTATCTATTTATCTCTCTCTCTCTCTCTCTCTCTCTCTCTCTCTCTCTCTCTCTCTCTCTCTCCCTATCTCTCTGCTTCTCTGACTGCGCAGCTTTCCCAACGTTTCCAAGACACTGAGCACTGAAAATATTTGAATAAATTAAAGTCTTGTTTATCTACTACTATTAATTTCATTAGCAACATCAGCAATGTCGGCAGGAGATAAGATTAGACTACTCTAGCCTCTTCCAAGAAAGTTGTCTAGCGTAAACCATTCCTTCCTCTGTCTCTTTCTCCGTTTGGCATCTGTAAGATTATGCCTGGTTGTGCAATTTCCAGTGTGTCTATTATTCCACAATACGTCAACGATATTGCCATTGAGCGTTCGGTATGAGTCATTTAGCTTGGAATTTAGTAAGTTTTTGTTGTAATAGGAAACAGAAAAATTATAAAAATTAGAAAAAAAATGTTAGTTTGGGTGAAGATAGATGGGGGCTAGCAAGAGTATGTGTCAAGATCGAAGAACTAGAACATACTTATAATAACACACTTATAATAAAATAAGTAGTCGATTAACATTCAGAATAAAGTTCTCAGATCGCTACCGCCAGGGGAAAAGGAATTATGAGTAGACATTTCCCTCACTAAGGCGAACTTCCTTACAACTGCTTCCAGTTAGTTGTATTTGTACTTCTGAAATCACTATTGATTCCTGCGCTTAAATAGCAAGAACAGCGCTGGCATTGTCCCGCATTAATATGTTTTTATAGTTCCATTGAACAAGTTTCCAAGTAGTCTTTCATATTCCTATGGGAATTGTTTTTAAGTTATTCCCTTGAATACATAAAGTGTCAAAATTGTTATCACTCTGGAGCTTCTGCAAAGGATCAGATCTGGTACCATTCGCATTTCCATGGAATTTTCGTCTTCACTGTTGCAGTCTGCACTCGTTGAATCGTCGTTCTCTGAAGGCGGTTCTGAAGATAGTAAGGGATTTTCTAGTTTTTCATTATTCGCATAAAGACAGATTTCATTCCCCTATTTTTATGTCGTGGATAGAGCTCTCGAAGTCACTCAATTCATTTTTCTTTTTCTCTTCTGTAGAATACTCTATTTTTACAAGTATCATATTGTTTTCTTTAAGCTCCAATAAAGTTTTTTTTTTATTTTCTGATCGAATTCTAGTGTCATTTAGGGCCCAGAAAAAGTAAAAAAAATGAACTTTTCTATTTTAGTTCTTGAGTTGCATATTAATATTTAAATTTTTTGCTCTATAATTTGATGTAATTTCAATAATTTATGGACTTTGCAGCTTGTAAAGTGTTCGAACTTACTTTTGGAAATAAGGGGCATGGCCGTCTAGGGCAACTGATAGTGGTAACATCTTTGTCAATGTGCGATTTGCTTTGTTTACTTTGAAATGTGTGTCCACATGTAATCTATACTTTTGCATTCGTTTACATTGCATTGCGTTTACATTGCGTTCGTTTACATCGCTATGTTGTTCTGCGCTTAATGATCATTTGTTTGTCTTTGAAGTGAAAATTGTTGGTAAATCATTATTGTAGGCGTGATTTAAGGTTTAGTGTTATAGTTCCCTTTACAAAATTGTTAAACGAACTTTTCGTGTTTTTAATAAGGAGAAGAACGTGGATAAAACCAAAATTCAATTGTTCGCTTCAATTTCATCACCAAGAAGTGAAGGAAATTTCACGAGTTTTAATAGTTTTGGGAAGAAACGCTAGATAATGAGAGATTGAGATCCAAATAAATCCATGAAAGAAATAGAAGTAAAGGCATGTGAAAGAAAAAGGGACGTGAGAAGGAAGATTAAGGAAGTTACGATGTTGGAATGCATTAGAAACTTTGTTATTTTTCACCAGTTTACTTTTAAATCTTTACTTCCCCGTTTGCCGACATATATACGGAGTGAAATACGTAGTAATGCTGCGGAAAATCGATTTCAAGATTTTGACAGAAATGCACATTTTGGGGTCCCAAGATTCTGAAAAAGGGTTTGTTTTGTTTCAAAACGTCCGTCCGTCCGTATTTGAGCCAATGCCTTTGCTTCTAAGAAGAAAAAAATGAAACAGATAAATCTACTAAACAATTCATCAAACCAAATTAACGTTTTGGCTATTGTAACATAATATAAACTTCTTCAAAACAAACCCGTGAAAAGGAATAATTGTCCCTCTTCATCGCTATCCTTCGATGTATCGATTTCCTTAGCTAATGGAAAGCAGACACGATTGTTGCCATACTGAAACCTGGGAAATCGCTAAATGACACCGCATCTTACTACCCAATTCATTTACCCGCAGTCTTGTCAAAGGTATTTGAAGAACTCCTGTTACGACATAAGCCTCTTCCAAAACAATTTATACTAGACCATTTTTCGGTTTAAGAGAAAATCATTCAACTGTTGAAGAAGACTATTCAGTCTTTAACATCATTACGCAAGACTTTGAATCAAAAAGTGAGCGTTCAGTTGTACTTTTAGACCACAGAAAACATTTGACGCAGAATGGAACAATGGACTTCAATAAAAAATTAAATCCATTTTACTACATGAATTTAATCTTCTATTGAAATCATACCTCTCTGACCCACTTTTTCAGAACAAATACAAACAAGAATGTTCCTTATTTTATCCTATTACATTTGGGGTTCCTCAGTGAAGCGTTATTTCCCCCATTTTGTATTTATATTGTGTAGCAGTGACCTACCAAACTAAGATTTTATTAGTCGTAACTTTCGCTGACAATACCGCTTTTTTTTATTATTTTTTTTTTTTTTTTGCGTCATATGAAGACACAATCCAGGCCTCAACAATTATACAAAACATCTACACGTCTGTAGCAGTGGTCACGACACGGTGGCGCATACAAGCAAGTCCAAACATTCCTCTCACGCTTAGCAAGAAAGAAATATAAAGTGAAACTGACGGGCATCAACCAGTAACATCGGTTAAAAAATTCGGATTCCACTTCGGCCAACGTCTAACATGGATACACCTTATTGCAACGGAGGAGAAGAAAGCAAAATTACATTTCTATCACATTGCATAAATAATCAATCGCCGTTCATGTATGTGTCTGCAAAACAAAGTACTCCTTTAGCAACAATCTGACCGATATAGATTTAAGGAATGCAGCTGTTGGGTTCCGCAAGTAAATCTAATAATTGTATGCAAATTTGAAAAGACATGACTGGCATCTGAACGCCGTGACGTCATCCCGCCTTCAGCGAATAGCCGCGCCCTTGCACTTGCACCCCTCCCCCCCCCCGGGCGCCGGCGCGTTCTCGGAAGGTAGCGGCGATGCAGTCTCCACCCAAAAATATACTTTGGTTTTCTTAAAGCGGCTCATGACATTAGGTCACTGATACCCGCCTGCCTTATTACATGAATATTTTTAATTAATCCGCAAACGTCCTTCTCAACGGGGCTTGTGGCCTCAGAAGTGTGCTCTTACCACTGTTCAAAAGAGTCATTCTCAATCAATGACATAACGTCATCGGCCACTTAAAAAAAAATCGAAGTACGCGCTTCTTTGCCCACAAATCACAGTCTCGAACGGAAAACGTTATCTACGAGCATTTAAGCTCCTTCCATGTCGGACGAATTACGAGTATTCTTGTTATTTACCTACATAACTATGCTGCCCTTGGCATGCAGCTCTCATGTCTTCGAGAAGCAGATGTACGTCCAGTCTTTACTACTTCTTGATACTTTTCGCGTGATGGTGCCCTCGGCAAGTGTGCTGTCATCGACGAGCAGACATTTCTCTTTTCAGTTCTTCTTGACATCATCCTCAACGAGACCGATGGCTTCGGCATCTCTTGGACCTTCGCTACCTCGGTGCTCGCTTACCTTCAATGTGCATTGCCTTCCGCCTTCTTAAGTTTGTTCTTCATTAGTGCATTTATGTATGTTCGAGTGAGTCAGAATTAAATACCGCATTCACCTCCACGCGTCCTGTTGCAAGTTCTTGTTTTTAACTCCGGCTGCCGGCTGTGAGCACTGCGCGGGATCCAGAACCAATTCCGGCGTTGGATGTGCGTCCTGACGCCGCTGGAAACTTGCATTTCAACATTGGCTCAGCGGTGCAACGCACAGCCTGTTACACGTCGCATCAATTTGCGAATGTGAAGATACAATCTCCCCTCTGGTATCTCTTGCAGTCTGACCAGTGATTTAGTCAGAACATGGAACAATTTTGTTCTTCAGATATATTTTTTTTTATTCAAGGTTCATTCTCTTTGCTTGAAGAGATTGTACACACAATTAATTCAAATTCATTCTCGTTTTTTTGTTTATAACGTTTTAATTAATATTCCTCACAATAAATGGTATGTGCAATGTTATTCGTTATTATTATTACGCCGTTTGTCTTCAGTCACAATTTCGTTACCTTCCGTAACCGGCAGCATCCCTCTCCCCCGGGCAACTCCCGGTCCGGCGCGCCGTTAAGAGATAAGCTTAAATTCGAGAGCGGCGTAAGGCTCAAATTCGTTTGTACAGAAAGGAACCAGCTGAGTTCGATGCCGCGACCCTTCCACAGACATTTGCCCCTCACTCTGCATACAGCCAACGACACCATACAACAAGATCTAAGAATTCCCACTGTATGCGAAGAAATAATACAACGCAGCATCACTTCTCAAGAGAGCCAAAATAAACATCCGAGCCACCATTCTTGAAAATAGTCAATAACTTCAACGACTCAAGAACCTACAAATCCTGCATTTGCCTTGCCGATCCAAGAAAAACGTATAAATATATTTTAAATATGATTTTGGCTTCAGTAGTTCTGATTATGCATTGATCAGTATCCTACCTAATAAGATATTTAAATCTTCATTATTAATTTCATATTAGTTCTTCATGAATGCCAAAAGCTGGTTCTCTGGACGTAATTGAAAGCTTTTCGTAAGTAAGGAACTTGACCGAAAAAGATTTTGTTGAATGTATTCTTCCTTATGTTGTGCTAGGGTTCTGGATTCAAATTGTGCGCATATTTCGCATTGCATGTGGACAAACGCCACTAACTACACGCCACATCACTAACAAGGATTATAATTCACAAGATAATTATTTAGTGAAGCCATGTAACAGCTCTCTGATATTTGATCGCCACCTGTGGAAACAAGGCACAAGAAATGGGAGTAGGTAGGAAAGATAAGAAGAAGAAGAAGAAGAAGAAGAAGAAGAAGAAGAAGAAGAAGAAGAAGAAGAAGAAGAAATGACAGAACGAAGTAGAAGAAAAGGTTATAGTTAAATAACGATAAAAGCGTAAGTTATTCTCCCCAGAGGGAAAGTATTACTTTCTCGCTACAGCTGACGCAGTAGAGAGAATGTTATGTGATGCTGTGCGACAAAATTGAGAATTTGGGGCAGAAAAACGTTTATTATAGGGCCCTGGTAACGAAACGTGGATAAATCTAGTTGCTATATGAAGAAGGTAGTATGTTTTAGGGGGCCTTGATATCGAAAAATCCAACGAAGGCAAAACGTCTCTGTCTTTGAACAAGGCTAGCGGCGAAAACGTCAGCTGTTTTTCTCCAAAATTAACAATCGTCAAATGAACTGGTTGATGTCGCGGCCCCTTGAATTTGAAGCCGATTTTTTAATTTTGGTGGGTACTGAACCCCCTTGGAACATTTTCATGGGGGAACCCGTGAGATAGAACGGCTGATTTTCGATAGACTTGCGGATATTAAAAGGCAAGAGATCTGGGCAACAACGGCTGAAAAACGTTCGCTAGTAGCTCAAATTCATGCGAGGTTGCGAAAGTTACGTACATACTCTCGGAAAGGACGCAAGAGGGGGATAAGCTTGGTTCAGGGTTGGGGGGTGGATGTAGCGTGGACTAAAGGACGCAAGTGTTAATGGCATCTGTGTGCTTTGCGGTGACAGGGAAGACTGGATCCACATCGTCTTAATTTGCTGTGCAACCGAAACAGGAGAAGAAAATGGATGGGAATGAGTAATTACTACTTCCTAAACAGGAACGTAACGCTCGCCCAAAACATTTTAGGTAATAAAAGGTCTAACTTTATGAAAGAATTAGGAACATTTTTGGGAAAGGTTCGGACCATTAAGGAAACTGAAATTAGGGAGTGGGAAAACAGCATTGGTTAGCTTGAGCGGAGCCTAGACTGGAGAGAAACTGCGAGAAAATAAATAATCAAATAACTAACCCAATAATAAAGTAAAGTTAATCAGATAATTTTATGCTTAAGTTAGTTAAACAGTAATTAAGAAATAATGATAAGTCTGTAGTCAATTGGTAAGTAACAGGTCAATATAATAATAAAATTAAAACTTGCAGAGTAATAGGCACAATGTAGGAGTGAAGGAAGGGGGGATCGGAATGTAAGGCACATGTGCATCAACACTCGATATCTTATTGTTGTGCCCGACCCGAATCTTCCTGTGGCCCCCGTTTCGATTTCAGGTGCGAGAGCCAAGCATTGGAAAGAGCCGGGAACGCACACCGCCCAGAAAAATAAATATGTTAAAAAAACGTCTCTGAACTATTTTTATATTGTACTCGGCTGTCGTGACCGGCGGTTTTTCCTTCTGTGCTACAGCATTTCGACCTCTTGATACCCAGGTTTTTTTTTTTCCTTCTTGCTCTTACCACTCACATCCGCATTCACTAATTCTACCTCTCTTCATCCACGCTCACAACAACTCCCGATCGCACTTCTTCATCTCCACAATCTTACACACACGCAAGGCGCCATACCCCTTCATCTCAACCTCACCTATCCATCACATTCCGTCGCAGACTACTACCCTCACCCAGGTGGCTGACCACCTGCACCAGCACATCATACGTAGCTTTCGGGGATCTTACACTGGTCGAAACCAGAATTCCGAAAGAATTAGGAACGCGAAAGGATTTAGGTATCTAAAAACTGCCTAAAGGACTTCGGCTAGCCATCCATATGATCAAGTAAGCTAATTGTTTTAATAATTAACCTTATTAAAAAATAAATTTTCATAAATTAAAAAATTGCTCCATTGTTTTTCTACTAAGTTTTTGTTTTTTTTTGTCGCACGTCAAGTTATAAAACTAATTTAATGCATGTGCAGGTCTCATTTTAACGTTAAAACCTTATATTTCGCCCGAAAATCCCCAAAAATTCAAATGTTGTTCGCGTCTTCCCTACCCAAATTCCAGTTATGAAGAATAGATTTTTTTTTTATGAATTTAATGAAAATCTGATTCTCAAAAGATAGATTGATAAACAAACATAAAATCCATGTTCAATCTTTTTCGAAAACTGGGAATACTTTTTCGGCACGTAATTTTGCAGCTCCTGGACCACTTGAAGGACTTACCAGAGAACAGTACGTGTTTGTTTGTAAGCCAGCCCGTAGGTTGTTTCCTGTGCCGCCTGGGTAGCCAGAGGATAAGCCAGGCGCAGACCCACGGAAACGCGTTGACGGCCCGCCGGGTGGAACCAGCCAGCAACTCCGTACCGTACCACTCACGTATTGGCCCCCATTATCTCAGAAACGAAGCGTCTGTGGTCCACCCACCATCAATCCCGCCTTAACAAAAGGGCTTCCAGCTTATCACCACCCGTGTGGCCTATCGCTTGTTGTTTTCGAAACTGCAACCATCCCACGCCGAGATCTGCTACCAGCAACGCACTCCGAACATCGCCTCACCACACTAGACTTACTAGCCCGAAACCGTCTCCTCAGCTCGATCCGCCAAACCTCATCAAGCACATCGGACCGCACCAGCTGCTGAGCGGCCCCTCCTTGAGAGCCTCATTCTCTCATCCTCGCTTTCCCGTTCTCGCTATCAAGCCCGACTTTACACTCGACTTACCTACCATTCAACCACACCAGACTATTATCACTCATATGACCTGTCGCACTACACATTACGCTCCCGCCATACCACAGACTAGCACGACTCCTCTGAGTCGCAATCGCGCGCACTCGTCACACCGTATTCATCACGCTCACCCTGCTGCGCCTCACCCTGCAAGGAAGTCGTGTTGCGCCCCCCACTTACGAACCAAGCTTAATCCCCTACGCGATATAAGCTCATCAACTACGGCTGTCTCACGAAGCATTCCGCATCCCTCCAACCCTCAGCATGTATTGAACATCATCTACAGAAACAAATGAGTATTCAATCCGCTCCTTGAACACATTAACCTCCGCTACTCGCACCCGGAATCGATATCACAACTCTACATCTACGTCACAGTGGGCCCACCGCATCACGGGCCTGAATGGAAACCTGGACAAAGTGGGACCCCATCGCTGCCCGCACCCAACGGCTCTACCACTCGCAGGCGAGGCCCCCTCGCCCCGGAATCCTTTTACCGCCCCCATCCGCCCTTGACTCGTCCCACCCCATCGCCTCGCCCCTCGCCCCACCCTCTCGCCCCGCCCCTCGCCCCGCCCCCTCGCCTCGCTCCCTCGCCCTGCCCCCACGCCCCCGCCCCCTCGCCCACGCCCCCTCCCCGCCCCCTCCGCCCCACCCTCTCGCTCCGCCCCCTCGCCTCGCCCCTCGCCTCGTCCCCCTCGCGCCCCGCCCCCTCGCCCGCCCCCCTCGCCCCGCCCCTCGCCCCGCCCCCTCGCCCCGCCCCCTCGCCCGCCCCCTCGCCCGCCCCTCTTCCCGCCCTCGCCCGCCCCTCGCCCGGCTCAAGCGATATACCCCCACGCGCGGCTGACGTTGCCCAATCCGCGCCAGCGGTTGTTTCCCGTTCATGGCCCCGAAACGAAAATTAAATTTTTCTTACCTCGCCGGCCGCTCGGAGGTAGGAGTAATTTTGCGCGGTTTGCCAACTGCGTTGAATATTTGCCCGCCCGGCCGGCGGGCGGGGGGTTAGGCGACGTAATGCGGTGACGTCGGCGAGGCCCGCGCGCCGCGTCGTACAGAACGTTGCGCTCGTAATGAAATTGCTCGGGATTCGCCCTTGCGGCTGCGGCGAGCGCGCTGGTTGAAGCAGGGCGGCTTGGGCTGGTGACTGACCGCAGTGAGGGTGGCTGCGAGTCGGGAGGCGGAAGGCGGAATGGGTAGGGCGGGGGAGCGATGAAGATTACGACTGGCAAGCTCACGTGAAATGATAAATGTGCGTTCTCATTGCTTTTGAGATATTCAATAATTCTTGAGCAAAAGTTGGATTTGAATGTGAGAGCCAGAACTACTCGATAATAACAGTTGATTGTAATTGATTGTCTGCTACAATTCTTGTCGAATTGAGTTTCAATTTTCTTAAAAAAAAGTGGGCCAAAATAGTAATTGTTGGAAAACATTGACTATATCATGCTGAAAAATGAGCTTTAAAGTGGTTCAATTTAGAACTAGCAATCTTGGCATCGGGCTGATCAAAAATTTAGGATGTTGTTTTTTAAGTTTTTTATATCATATATAAACTATATATGATTATTTAATATAGAAACCTACACATCATACTTGCAGAACACGAATATCTGAAAATCAATTCTTGATTTCCAAGGCTTTCCCTCTCCATGTTTAATTAACCCAAATCCAGAATATTTCTCCTTGTCTACGGACTTTGTGTTTCTGACTAAAGAAAATTGAATGAATACCTACGGAATAAAAATAAATTTTTAATTATTCAAACTCCCATAATTTTGACTCGTGAAGACATACTAGATAGTCATATAATAAACAATATTAAAACATTAAAAAAATATAAAGAAATGACATTAAGGAAATAACAGCGTTGTTTGATAGTCGCAAGTCGAATCATTGTATAAAATTTGAAGAGTACAAGTTGCAGAAAATTTGGAAGAAATTAATAAAATATATCAGGTTATTAGGAAATATTTCTTCTGAAAGTCCTTTTACTATTTTTTTATTAATGTGGACATTATTTCAAACAGTTATTCACTACTAAATAATTGCAATATTTGTTTTTTTATCCTGAAATATATTTCCGTACTCCTCTCTTAAACAAACAAAAATAAACTTAAAGAATAAATTCCTCGCGCAGAATATGTAACGCTATAAATTGAATGTGCGTAGCATCCTGAGAAAATTTCGGCATATTGTGTTGCAACTTTTCAAATGAAATATTTTTAAATACACAATGTCCATTGATAGTGCACAGGCTATGGTCATTTAACTTTTATGTCTTATGCTTATCCTGTAGTATACAACAGCAAATCCGCCCCAAACTTAAAACAATAGAATGTAATAAAAATACTAGTTATAATGTAATAGTTATTTAACGCTTTTAGTGGATAAAAATAAAAACTATTACATCTCGGTTCAACGTTTCTAAATCGAGGCGTATAGCCCGTGTATCGTTCATAATTTTTCGTATATTATCTTTAATAGGATTCTTATATTAAACCAATACCTAATTACAGTGAATTAACCCATGTAACCTGCACATACTAACCAAAAAGTTGTTATGATAAGTAACAAATGTTTTAGGCTTTTCCTTCCCCAGGATTTTATTATGTATCTGCGCAAACTTGGAAATGACTCCTTATAAAATATGACAACCAAATGGGAGAAGTGATAGTTTCATATAGTATATTGACCTAGCATGCATCACGCTCATTATTTTCACTTTTAGCGAAGAGCATATTGGTCTCGTAATCTATTCTAGAGGACCAGTAGCAGCCCATTAGTATAAGTTGTTTTAATCTAGTACGCAACGACTATAAAATAAAAAATGAAACAAGAATGGTATATCTACTAAATTTTAGAAGCCAATACATTACAAAGAATCTTAAACACTGTATTTATATACCGCCGGGTATTTTGTTGTATTTGTAATAGAAAATACTCCTTGCTAACCCGCTCAACGTTTCTGGAGCGGTGAGAGCTTAGAGCTACTCTGCTGGGGCGGTGCCGCTGGTGGGAGAGGCCTGGTTGAGAAAATCGCGGTTAGCGACGTAGTCGCGGTCATTCCAGCGGAGACATCCCACCGCCTCTTCTCGCGAGAAAATGCACTAGAGACTAAATTGAAGGCCTCCAGCGAGGTTGATATCGCTCGGACAACTAACATATCAAATAATTAGTCAAATCTTGAGACGTATCAAGTTACGATTCTGAGTTAAATAGATGCATAAATAAACTGACAGTGCGAAAAACAATTCCCATACGCATTAGTAATTAATAAAAGAACGAACAATATCGTCTCAGTTCTCCAGAAAGGCTCAAAAGGCATAATGAAAATAAATTCATGTAATATCACGACCTTGAACATGCACGCCCACGTGTGGCAAAAACCCCGCAATCCAAAGTGAGGGCGCGCCAGAAGGGCCCGTGCACCCCCCCCCGCCGAGCCGCGCTCGTAACTCGCTCCCACTGACTCAGAGCGTGGTTCGCCTGCACTCCGGGCGAGTGCACGCGCTGCGGACAAAAGCCGCGAGTGCGCCCGAGGAGGGCCGTTGTGGGGGCGCGCGCCTGTGCGGGCGGGGAGCAGGGAGCGGAGAGGCGGGCGGTGACGGGACGGGCTGCCCAAAGCACAAAGTGGCGGGCAGCATGCGGTGCACGGTGAGGTAGCCACGATGATTTGCCATGCAATGCGCTGCGCAAAGTGGATGCAATAACAATGGCGTTTACAGATAAATTCACGTCTGATGTGCAAATGTAATAAAAATCTATTGTAGTCATATTTAAAATCAAAACTTCTGTTTAAATTGACCGTATCATCGACCGTATTGCTAAATCAATGTTATTCCGTCTCCTTGTTGAACTTTCACATTTCTCCTTCATTAATTTACGGAAAACGTTACAATCTGAATCTCGATATCAACGCTGCGACTAGTGATTACTTTTGATTGTTACCAGGACCCAAACGAGAGTTGGAAATAAACGAATATTAATGACAAGTGTGTGTTGTGTGTGTAGTTGGTGTGTGT
>BOPP01000350.1:563138-580360 GCA_017312745.1 Gryllus bimaculatus | reverse complement strand
TATATATATATATATATATATATATATATATATATATATTTCTCTCTGTTCAGAATATAATTTTTGGGGTTTTTGAATGTCAACTCTTGAACATTTAGGGTGTACCGCACTGTCGAAATATCCGCGATTTAACTTTGAAAATAAGCTTTAGTGTTGAAAGGCCTTTCTTTAAAAAAGGTTAATTATAATTATTAACTAAATATTAATTGTAATATGATAGTTAAATTGAAATTATGTAAAGGCGATCTAAATTTGTTTTAGGGGAAGTCAGATTTGATACGTACATTTTATTTTTTCCTTCTTCCTAACCAATAGCGCCCACCTCTCCACAACTGGAACAGTCAATTTCAAGTTATTATTATTTCGTATCTCAAATATTGTTTTGAGAATTTCATCACATCAATACATGGAGACATCTTAAATAAAACATATAAGCAAGTTTTTTCGTTCCTAATTGCCGGATATTGATTCAGGCAAGATTGAGGATATGAACCAAAGTTGACGGGTCGTATGCAGATAAGGATTTTTTAAAATGTATTTTTATCTCCTCAGCCAGGTGGTCCAACAGAGTTGTGAATACATTCCAATATTTCTTCGGAAATTCCGTGAGTTGATTGTCTTCTTCAGATGTTAGAACCAAATATAGTTTTTGTTTTATGGTGTGGGAAGAAAGGGGTATCTGTAAATAATATTGCTAAGATTTGGAAGGGGAGTAAAAAATGGATCATGTGAGATGACTTGTGGGGAGATTTCAATAATGTGGTCTAAAAATATCTTTGGGAAAACGAATTTTTTTCTATTAAGATATTTGGCTTGTTGACCGAGGTGGAAAAAGGAAGCGCTTGGATAATACGAAAGATGTGAATAAAGTTTAGAGGATAAAAAGGTTAAATGAATGAGGGTGATTTGTTTTATAGAAAAAGTATAGAAGAATTTTTATCTTTATGTGAAAATAAAATGGTAAGGCAACAAATGGTAAAATGGTCTTTGTCAACTTAGGAAGTTTGAACAATAATAAAATAAGATTCGACGTTTAACTAAACAATACAAAGGTTTATTATCCTTTTTGGATAAGTTGGAACTGTATAAGTGCATTGTTAATTGATAAAATCTTAATGATTGAATTGCTGCTCATATTGACTTGATGATAGAACAAAAGATTGCAAGCACATAAGAGATAGAGAACTTGCGTTACTAACTGTGATATAATATTACTCATAAGGATTTCAATATTGTTTGTACTATTGTCATTATTATTGGTTATGTTGCTGTTTCTGAACCATTGGTTCCACGTGGGACTTACATAACTGAAGTTGGGAATGTTGGACCTATTTGGTAGTGATGAAAAGTGTTAATTTTTATTTGGTTGGACGTGATTACTACGTGAGGGAGATGAGTGGGGGAGGATGATTATCGCAGAGGATCTGATGCTGAGATGTGATATTAGAATTATGTACACTGAGGAAGAAACTTTTGGTTAGTTTAGCAGATACTTCTTTATATATTGAGCATCCTTTATAGTTAGCTGGGTGATGTTGAAGACAGTTAACACAGAAGAAAATATTCCTTGTTTTGGAACTTTGCATTGTGAGTAATGGTGTTTTCCTGTACATCTCACACATCTTGGGCTCAGTCCACAGTTAGCTTGAGTATGACCTAAATTGTGGCATTTTTTCATTGTGTAGGACCTATGGTATTATTTCTGATATTTACTCTGATTTTACAGTAGTATAAATCTTTGAGGTTTAACATTGTTCTATTCCACGTCTATTAAATCTATGCTCATTCTTGAGCACTTTTTGACTGGATAGCTTTTGGAAATCAGTTCTTCAATAATGTCTTTTTCTGGCAGATTGGTTGGTAGGTCTTTAAAAATTACTGATAACATTTTAATAGTGTGATCTCTACTAGTGTGATACTAAATGTTTTCACTATCGCAAAAATGTTTAAAATTGCGGAAATCAGTAATATCTTGGAATATAACTTTAATGTTGTTATTTTCAGTTTTGGTATTAAAAGTACCTTTGGTCACACTTTTTATGTCACTGAATAGGCGACTGTAGTGATCGTTTTTATGAACTATTATGGGTGGTCTTTTTGAGGTTGGTGGTAGATTTATTCTACAGTTTGGATTATAAGTGTTTGATTGTTCTTCAGAAGTTAATAGTTTTCATATGGATTATCGATAGGCACATTATAATGTGGGGTTTCACCGTCACTATGGTGCCTTTTGCGTTTTCTGGAATCATCAGGGGTTTGGAGTGGATTGGCACTAGTGCTTACATTATTAGTTAAATATTGTTCGGTTGTTGACCGTTGTAAGTAACTAGAGGTGCTGGTTGAGTGGCTAGATGTTGTGGCTGAAGTTGCGGAGGAGACATTATTGTATTTGAAGATTGTTGCAGTTGTTGATGTTGCAGTAAGAATTGTCGCAGTTAGTGTCATCGGATCATAATGCGTTAAGTGCAATGGATATTAGCGCAATTAGTGGTCGAGCTTTCGCCTTCGAATTCGCACTCCTGCATTGTGGGGAACACTCACTGCTTTGGAGCTTAACAACTGATTCCACTAAATAAAGAAATAGTTGTTTAGCAGGAAGTGATAAATGTCTGCCGAAAAAGCCTCATTGCGGCAGTTTCGGTCGTGAGTCGCACTTGGTTTTCTATACGGTTTAGATTCAAATCACCGAAAATTCGAGAGAAACATGACTCTGCGACAAGAAGTGAGGTTAGCGCTGCGATAAGAATGAGAAGTGCTCGCCTCTGCTGCTCAAAGCGAACTATGCAGATAGGGATTAACAGTTTTTCTAAAAAAATGCTCATATAACTATCAAAAATCTTATTATTTTTTCGCAACATGACAGTCCTTCATATTTTGCAAGAAATTATGACTAAAAGTAATATGTATTTACTTTTAGTATGTCAGAAGATCGACTTTTTAAAAATGTTGGAAGGAAACGTACATCTGTCATTAAAACTGTGAATAAACCTATTTTACATTAACGGGAATCCGGTTTCCTTTAATTAGAGTGAATGATGCAAGTGAGCCCATGTATAATCAACAGAGAAGTTTTTAACGGTAAATATCGAAGACGGTGGCGATGGAAAATGGACAATCACTGCTTTGATGATTCACAACGAAAGAAAGAAAGCAAATGTATCCTACACCTTGCTATAGTCAATACTTCGCATGCAATGATTCTGCATATCTTCATCTTCGTCAAAAATATTTGAAGTAATTAAAAAAATTAAGAAAATAAAGAGCTCATAATTTTGTAACAATAAATAGCGTATTGTATTTAGTGAGAAAGTGTGCTATTAATAGTTATTTAAATAAATAAAAATTTGTTTAACATTTTAAGTTAACTTTTATCAAAATAATTGAGTTATCAAAAACCATGAATGTTAAGTACTCCTTTGAAAGGGTCTCGCAGACCCATCTTTCAGTTGGCGGGGGGGATGAGCAAATACGCCACGCGGCCTCTCTGTCAGCTCAACGTTCTCAGAAATCCTGCTCACGCAAGTTTGCCATTTTAATATATCGAGTGCAGAGAAAGGTGAGTGCTTGTACACGACCTTGGCAGGCCTTCTAGATACCGCCAGCAATGTAGCATTTTTCTGAATCACGACAATTAGTTAAAAATATTTGGCAATTAAGTCAGTCTACGTTAGCAGGCTGCTTTATTGGTGCACTCATTGGCCCCTATGAGCTTCATAATTGAATGAATGCTTTTGTGGTGCTATGTTTACGATTATAGAGCTCCTTTATTTTTGAAATCTTTATTTTTAAGGTGTTGGGAAGTATCCCAAATGTGTGCTTGTATCTAGAATAATCTAATGTTATTTTCATATTTATTTTTAGTTTTGAGAAAGTGGGGCTGCTAGCTTTACTGACGATCAATATCATCGCATTTTGTGACCTTAAGCGAATGGTCTAGAAACAGGGAAATAAGATTTCACAGTTGTTAAAATATTCAACAGAGAGCCCCGTACGTATATAAATTTTACTCTTTACTAATTGGAAGCAGTGTTCTATCCACCTTAACTGACTACGCAACTATCTGCCTATTCAAAGTTGAATGTTTCGTGAGTGTTGAGCACGTTTAAACTTCACAGACATTACGATTCTGATGTTTATGATAGTGAGCATTTGCTATTCAAATGCTTAGAATCTCGAGAAATGTACTTGAATCTTTAATTATAAGACAGAAGAGAAGTAGTTATGCTTTCTATTCGATCTATCCAAGTGTTCAATCACTGACCGCACTACATCCGGTGGCATAGGGATCATTTCCCTCCCCGCCCCGCCCCACCCCGCCATTCTCCTAATTCCACTTATCTCCATAATAAGAATTAAAGAAAGAACACGCCCTCAGGCTTTTGCATTAAGCTCCTCGAACGTTTTCTTGACAGATAGTGTTTAATGGTTACGTATCTAATAATGTAAAAGTAAGTATGTAAAAGGGCAATTCGAGATCCTAGATGTGGGGAACTATACATCTATTTTGATCTAATGGAAACAAGGTAACAGAGCCGACAGCCACTACAACGCACACATGATGTAATTCCTCTCAGCTGTTTACCGGGTCGCGAAAAGCTCACACCGTCGCCACATTCGATACACTTTGAACCGCCTGTGGTAGCGATGCACATTGTAGCAACTGCTCCATTTCATTGGATCGATTAAAGGGGTCCGAGTGAGAAGACATATGCCACATGCGCAAAGTAAACATGTTTCTCGTAAAAAGTCAACGAAACATTACGATTTAAACGGTACAAAATGTGTTTATAGAAATTCAATATGGGCATAAAAACAGCACGAGGCGAATATACTGCCAGAATAAGATTTTTTTTGTGTCATACAAAAAACAAAAAAAAAAAAAGTTTTTGGCCATGACCCTTTCCATTTTCTATTTCTAGGATCTCGAGTATCTGCAGTATACTTAAAATAGTTGGTTACTATCATTCGTCTGATTCTATTGTATTTGCTGCTTCGTATGATTGCGGGACCGCGCCGCCCACGCCAGCGCCTGCGCATGCGCCCGGCGCCCGCAGCAGGGCCGCTCTCAGAGCCTCAGACGCCGCCTTACACGCACTACTACCAATAAGAAGGGACTTCGGTGCTGCTCCAAGAAACGTACATGGAATTTGCTGTAATTGTGAATTAATGAATGAAAATTAATATTAGTTCCATTGAAAATCTAATGCCGTACTGTACAACGACGCTGCACAAGGTCAAACCAACTGCTAAATCTAACTAGTGATGCTACAGAATGGTATGGACTTTCCCCTGTTAGTTTTCTATTTCCATTGGTCTCGGCTATCTATTCGGACTTGCCACATACTCTTGCCAGCCGCAATCTGTCGCTGCCCAAAGTACATTTTTTTGAAATTTTCTTACTTTTTCTGCTTCCTAATAAGAAAATTGAATTATTTCTTTAAAAATATTAAAGAACAATAAAATCTCGTCCCAATGGCATTTTTCATTGGAAAATTTCCAGCCTTTTTAAGAAAATGGCATTTAAACGCTACTGTAAATTCGAAATTTGAACTTCTTTTCACAGAAAACTATTAAGTTTTCGAAAAACTTTATATGAGGTCATTTCAAGCAGTCCTAGTCACAAATGCAATAATGTTTATAAATTGCAGGAAATTATTAATATAGGCGTGAGAGAGCTTCCAAAAAATTACATTCGTGTAATTCGTGAAAAAACAGCAACAAATTAATACAGCAAAATTAGTTCTATGTCATCTTAAACAGTGCAATTAGCGATATCCGTTGGAAAAGTTTGAAGATTTGGAGCCGTTTCAGAGAATGGTGTTTGAGCGTTTCTGAAAATGCGGAATTGTGAAATCAGTTTCACGGAAAAGTGTTGAGTTTTCTTGAAACTTTGTCTCACATGATTTAAAGCACATTTACTCGTAAATACATTAATGTAAAGATATTGTCGCTAATGTAAATATTAACGACGTGAGAGAATAAAAAAATACATTTTTGTAAGTCCGAAAAACAAAAGAATGGCGCAATATGGCGTTTGTCTTCTTATAGAGTGCATTTAGCACAATCCCTACCAAAAGTTTAGAAAACAATTGGTGCCGTTTTTGAGAAAATCTTTTTTTCTATCTTTTTTTCTATATTTTTAAAATTCACATATATCTCGCATTATTGCACAAAAACTATTTACAATTTTTAAAAATGTACATGAACTTAATGAATGATGTCACTATGGAGAACAAATTTTATTTGAAAGAAAAATATATATCTTCAAATTTATAGTTGTAGGAAGACACCAAAAATATTGAAATTTTCGAAAGTCAGAGTTAAATATGAAAATCGTGCCTACGCCACCTATATTAGAATTTTTTACTCAATGCTTGCAAAAACCTTAAAGAAACAATTTGAAGCCGTGATTGAGAAAATTTTGAAAATGTGCAGAGAGCTTCATGTAAAGTACCCTCAACTTTTAAACAATTTTTCCAAAGCTCAAAGATTCAAGTCGAGCCAGATCCTCACTGGTTTCTTCAATTTTGAAAAATCCCACGTGTGGGTTGCACAGGCGCTAGCAGTGTTCACAGGCGGACGTTTGAAAAAAAAAAACAACAACACTTTTTCGGTGTTAGGGGACCCCAAAACGTGTATTTCCGTTAAAATCGCGAAATCGATTTTCCACAGCATTACATAACTTTCCCTTTCCTATGTACATGCCTCCGTATATACGTACGTATACAAAAAAATGAAGAAAAAAAAACTGTTTCATCTGTAAAGCTACAACTCCACAGAAGTTCCTTTTATACGCGTGGCACGCGGCATACAAAATTACATCAAAATATCAGATGGTCTCGTGGAGCATTTTTCCAAAACTTGCTTGAAATTACTATTTTTATGCCTCCAGGGCAACTTTTTGTTTCACTTATTCAAACATTGCACTCTAATTAAACTAGTGGTGCTAAAACCACATACTTTGTCGCCCTTAGTAATAGTTACGTAATACCATTTATACCACAATTTCTCTCCGAATTAACACTTCTCAGTCATCAGTTCTTTAAAACTCAACAAGTGATTTTCACATTGAGGAAGTGAGAAAAAAACATCCAAGTAATAATAACAAGATGAAGAAGAAGAAGAAGAAGAAGGAGGAGGAGGAGGAGGAGGAGGAGGAAGATAGGAGAGAGAAATACAGGCAGTCAGATTGGCAGGGTTAGTGAGAAACTCAAAGAGTCCATTAATGCAACTTCGACCTGTATACTCCACATGTTTGGTTTGTGGAATACTAATTTTGCTAATGTATTTGATCGATATCATTTCAGCATTCAGGCACTTGAGAAAATCGAAAGTATCTCGATGAGACTGGCCCAAGAAATGAAGTCGATTACGCTAAGGGTCCCAAGATATTTAATGCTCTGTATTAGAAATGCTTTTATTTCGATGTGAGTCATACGGAAGCAATATCCTAGGGCTGAATACCGCAGTAACGAATACTTCTTATAAAGCGTAAAAAAATGAGGACGATAATGGCGAAAGAGAAAAACCAATAATACTACAACAGTATGTACTTTCTCGTAAAATTGGCCATGATTATGTAGTACAGAGCGGTTATTCAACACCTGGGTGGAGTGTGGGCGATCAAGACGTCAATTACTCGGGGGCGCTTCCGCACATCCCCTTAGAAGGGGGAGTAGGTGATTCCCATGAGAGAGTTCACTTTCGACATAGAAACGTCCCAGTTTTCTTTTAATGCTGAAGGTCAGAATTGTCTCCAGCCCCGCAGTAGTTAAAAAGGAACGAAAATAATATGTTCGTATGTGCAAATAGCCCATTGCATCAATTCGAATGTGTATCACTTTGTGCAAATACCATCTCTTCGAAACAAAGAAATTTCTATGACTTGTAGGTGCCATCAAAAACCAATATCAGTTTGTCTGATGTCGGCTATTTACCCCGAAATGGTGTCACCCTGTGATGATTATGTAAGATTTGTTGTAAATAGTACACAAAAACCGCATGCATATAAACAGTGTTTCAGAATCTCGTATAAGAAATATATACCATTTAATAATTGTAATAAATGAATATGGACGTGTTTTGGGAGAGCGTGAGTTCTGGAGGTCCAAGATGTAAAATTTTTTCTAATTTAGGTCATTTATATTACACCTTAAAGTTCTTCAATTTTGATATTTTTTAAAACAAAATTAATCGAGCGTCTTAGAAGAGCAAAAATTCGACATTAAATCACACAGACTTGATATACTTGCACCAGTATACGGCACTCGGCTGCCCGGGATGAGCCGTGTCACGGTCGGTCGCCCTAAGTCGCTCTAACTGGACCGACGGAGACGCCTCTCACCCCGGGCAGCCGGGAGAGCCACCTGCACCAGAAGGTCGGAGGAGCCCGCCTTCACCGCCAGATCGGACGCCTTCCAACTCGGGACCCTGGGTACAATTCCCTGTCAAACTATATGGATTTTTTAATTTTTTAAAATTTTTTTAAATACCTTTTTTAAATTTATTGATTTATTTTTGCTGGATTCTTTACTCAGCCTCTCATTTTACCTTTGCTTCATCATCATTCATCATTTTAACAACATCGTCCAGCAGTTCATCTCACCCAACACAGAGTTCGACAAAATACGTCGATTTAGAATGTAGTATGTATTAGAGTGACAGGGCGGTTGTATGGTGGTTGCGGAGAGTAGGGAGGACAGTTGGATCAATGACGATTACGGAGCCATTACCAGGAGGCAGCGCGGCTCGTAGGCCGCGTGGAGGGGCGGAGCCCAGGCGCCCCAGATGCAGCTCGCCAGGTCGCTCGCCAGGTCGCTCGCCAGGTCGCTCGCCAGGTCGCTCGCCAGGTCGCTCGCCAGGTCGCTCACTGCCATGCACTGCACCGCCAGCCACGCCGGGAGAGCAGTCGGGAGCGTCGAGCTCGTTCCGGCTGGGGCGGTGCCCCGCTGGAAGGAGGTACCTGGTAGAGGAAAAACCCCTCTATCCGACGGTTAGGTCGGTCCCGAATCTCAACATTCAGCGGGAGATAACCGCCACCTCCCACGATAAAACATGCCGTATACTTACAGAACTCACGACTTTAGCAGTTGACGCGCCCGGAATCACTATTCAATCAATCTGACTGCGAGAACGCTAAGAGTTGCTTGTTGAATGTTGGACACTTGTCTCAACGTTCGTTTGTTCCTACCTAGTGCTCAAGCTGTTTGATTGACTATTATTCTAGCTAGTTCATCAGCAAATTAGATCATTATTTCTGTAGGGGCAGTGAATCTTGATAAAGAAATTTCCCCTCCAAAGTCCCAAAGTTAAAATGGGACGAGTGTTGTTGGCTTAAGCGAGACACTAAGATGACCAGGCTTGCTTTAGATTCAGAGTTGAAGTAATGCTTACTGTAGAAGTTGAATATGGTAAATTAAAGGTGTTGTCTGGTATCAAAAATATTTGATACCAGACAACACCTTTAATTTACCAAATTTAATTATTAGAATGTATCTACCTCAGCAGCGCTCCAATTAATGTAGACATTGACCCTAGACGGCGTTTCCTCCTATTCGAATATTAAAGAACTGAATTGGGAATCATGATCTCCATTTCAGAAATGATCACTGTAGTACCTGCAGTCAATTTTTTATCAAAATCGAAATAAACAAGTCAACAACTATGATGATGACGCGCCTAAGGCAATATTGCGCCCGAAAAAACGTATTCGCAAGCAGCAGCTATCAATTGTCTATCCGAGATGTATACTATCGATTCTCTAACAGAAATTCTATACTGTTACAAATGTTATTTAGAATGTTTTTAAGTAGTAAGGCTTTTGTGTGTTATGGGGCACATGCAAGAATTGATTTGAGCCAAATGCTTCCGCCATCAATGTGCGAAAAATACTAGAATCGTAAAATGAAAAACCTTCGCTTCAAATCCTTCCAAGTGCGAAGTAGACGAGTATGAGCATAAGTCTGATTTCAGGTATTGATGCGACTCTTCCGTGGTAGTGAAAATTGGTTTTCAAAAATGTAAGGTCGAAGTATTAATTATTAACTTGTCAGTTTGTAATAAGGTTGCTCAATGTACATCCTCTGTCTTCACTTTTTCTTCCATCTTCACAAGCACACATTCAAGCAGTCAAAAAGAATTTCTTTAACTCTTTTTCGACTTGAAATGTCTTGAAGGGCGTGTGTGACGTATTCTATATTTACAGATAACTTTATAATCATTTTTCTATCGGCTATTCTAAGAGGAAACCGCAACTGTCATACTTATCACAGATCGTGCATTTCAATCTTAAATGATTCCTAGAGAATGATGATTTGACCTTGAATAATGGAGAAGTTTATAACAGCTTTAAGCGATGTACTGTACATAGAACAAACATAAATGGTACTTGCTGAATTCAAAGAGAGCTGAGATAACATTTGTAAATATGAATTTTATTTTATCTTCGTAAAACCTTTATTTACGAGGCATTCGTACGTAAAGAGCAAGTATCCCAAGGCTGCGAGACAAATTGGGGATTCTTCAACACAAAAACTAGCATTGTGCAGCCCTGGTATCAAAAACTGGATAAATCTCATTCCTATTTGCAGGAAATTACTTTCTCTAACACATTATGTAGTCAGAAACCATGTTTGGTTTTGCTGCCCTAAGAATTTGAAGCGGATATTTTTATTTTGGGGGACTTTAGATAAACTCTCAGCAGTTTCTCAAAACTGGCCCCATTTCTTTGCTAGAATAGAGTAAAATACTCTTTTACGAATTCCATAGGTTCTATTTCAGTTTCACATTCTGTATATTTGGAAGTATATTACTCATAATGCGAGAGAATATCTGTCGTTGTACCACTACTACTTTTTTATTTATTGCAAAGTCAATTTTCTACTACACATTGAAATCTTAGAAAAGGTATTCTCTAAAAATAAAAGAATATTTCGAGATATCTACAAGGAAAACTAGTTTAATTATATAACACTAAATTATAATTACCATTAATATAGCCTAGGCAAAGTCATTTTCAAATACGATTCAAATTTATTACTAAAAGAAATTTTGTAATGAAATTTCAAGGATACAAATAACGTGTCAGGAAAGTCACGATAAAATACTAATAAAATTCAACGCTGATGACTAATAAACATGCGTGTTATTTCACTGCATTATTAACTATTCGTCGCAACAAAACTTGTAACTATGATAATGGTAGATGATAACACACTACTGGTTGATGATTTAGTTGAATGTTGCGCGGTTACACATATACTTTGTTTCCGTGGGTTCTCCTATCAACACCAGGCGAATGCCGAAGCAGTACCCTAACAAAGGGGCCACGACAGCGCGCTTTCCTTTCTCCCCGTTTCTTCTCCTATCCTCAGCCCTTACTTACACACACTAACACATACACGCTCTACACACACTAACACACACGTCGGGAGCTTGGATTGTGGCCCGGCTGGGACGGGTCAACGGTGGAAGCACCTGGTAGAGGATCTCGCTCTCGAGCGGGAGAAAATCACTGCCACCTTCTGTAGGGAAACATGCACTAAACGTTCGGGAAGAACAACCTTAGCAGTTGACGCCCCCTGCATCACTAATCAATTACATGTCCTTTGATTTCGAGCTCTCAAATTCCGTCTACTCGTGCGTGTATTCTCTACAGGAGTAGAGACGGTGAAAGGAAAACGAAATGTCCACCCTGGAATCAGGATTTGCATTTCTGGGAATACGATTAATGTTCGCGAGCAATCGAGCTGTCTGGGAAATCTGCACTGCGCTTGTGCATGTTGAATCACAAAACGGAAATTGCGTCTCGCGTCGTTGATTGCGATAATGAGTCGTATAGAATGAAAAACTGGCATTTACGAGTACTGTACGAACCATATTCATTATGTTCTTGAGCGCAATACGTCTGATAGGTATGTGAAAAAGACGAAGCTTAGCAGAAGCTTAGCTGTCGCACAAGTATGACCAATGAATGTGTAAAATTTTAAGAACTTTGATGTCATGTACTTTCTATGTCTACTTAGTATTTGGGATCATGAATATTTTAACAAAAACGGAAATGTAATTTAGTACTTGACACGACATTTTCACTAAATGGAGAAAGTAGTACAATTCGCACAATATAAAACAGTGTTTGAGATGAACATAATGCTTCATACCGCAAATTTATAACGAATTGATCACACACTTATTCTTTTCTTTTTTGATTATGTGAAACCAACCAAATTAAATTTGTAAGTTCCCGAGACTAGTATTACAATTAATTTTTTCAATTGTGTATGTAAACAGATGCCTCATGGGCAAATATGAACGAAATAGTTAATCTTTATAGTCTGAATAGTTTCTGGGTTAAGTATGTTGTTTTTGTTTCTTTCAGAAGGACCCAAAGAAAAAGCAAAGCGTAAAGTGACCTTCTCTCTAGAATTTATTGTAGAAAGTCCGACAAAGTTACTTTGGCTCCTTGAACAACCATTCTACTAAAACATGTTTCCCTGTTTTTCTAACGAGAGCCAATTCTCCTATTTGATATGTATTACTAATTCAGGTCATATTTGATTTACATTTACAAAAAAATTAAAATAATTGTTCACCTTCACAAAAAAATTACCATTCATGTAGCTTAACATATGCAACGCAAAGGATAAAAACGAGAAAAACGCAGAAGCAAATAAAAGAAGGAAAGAAGACATTAATTATGCCTCTACTGCCTCCTCCCCAACCTCCACAAGTTCGAGGGCACTCTTTGACAAGCAAGAAAATGCATTTACTCAACTCCAGCAACAAAACCAGATACTCTCTCCTGCTCTCCACATACGCTCGAATTTTTCCCAACGCTAATCGTACTACTGTGTTAATGAACCGCTAAAACATGAAGGTCACCGTGGATAAGTGCTTTGCAATTCCGCCACGTCAACCCAGAGCGCCAGTGGGCTCCCGAGACAGCGCGTTCTCGCAGCTGTCTGCCGCCTCCATTCGCTCCGCACACGGCTGCCTTGGTGCCCGGGCTGGCATTGTTCTCCGGGTGATTCCGCGTGGGGAAAAAGCAAACTGCAGTGCGAGCGATAGAGTTTAAAAAAATACGACTTCACGCACAGCGGATGCAAAGAAACAAAAACATAGCTATGCTGTCGCTTCAAGAACGAATTACTCCCGGCATTTGAAGCAGACACGAGGATAACGACTCTGACACTTTTGCCGTTTTTACAATGAAAAGAGAGAAAGACGGCTGTGTAATGTAAAAAATGTCCACTACCGCGTGGAAGCATTCAACTAAATTGTAGCTTATGAATATTTTCACCATTTACGATTAGAATCGTGTCTAGAAACGCCGTTGATGCTACAAGTCAGAAAAGTCTCACTCATGGTCAGGGTTACCACATGCACGTTCCCGTCTCTTGTTTTGCATTGGCGTGTTTCATTTCACAATGAGACATGAAAATATGGAAATTGCCCAAACATTGGCATATTTTACATTATTACAAAAATAATTCAGTAAAATGAATCCACAATATATTCTAATACGAATTTGGTAAACTTATTTGTTTTAATGAACTACAATAATAAATAATAGTTTTGAAGACGTATTAGAAATAAGTTTTATTTAAATTTAAATGCGCATAAAGAACAATTGGCCATGTAATGCATACGTTAAAATTAATGTGTATATGTTCTCAAACGTCAAATAAAAGTTTTCTTTCTTGCATTAATAATGATACTTATGCAGAACTAGAATGTTTATTATATGATTTATAATATATTTTTAAGAAACAATGTAAACATAATTTCCTAAAAAATTCCATTAAATTCTCATTAAATAGCAAAAATCCGCCTTATCAGATCTGTTCTACTTCTCAACAGGTAACCCAACTCAAGCCGATTTAAGTAATTTTCTTAGATTGTGAATGGTGTGGCTGTTAATTCCGTTTGGAACAGCAACCGAGCAGACAATAACATATCAATCATGTTCCTGGAAGAAGTAACGTAACATAGGGAAAACTGCTAAAGTGACTTTGAGAAAGCTGGTGTTTACAGTGTTACGAGTAAAAACTCTAATGACTAAAACTTTTCTATGCCCAAAAATATCATTTATACATTCAAATGTGTCGATTAACACGATCTCCTCAATCGTTAACTATGTTGCACTCTCACCAACATACTGTCCTCTTACTTTCCAATTTTTCGTAAATACCTAATTCTGTACGTTTTATCTTGTAAAATTAATATATATATATATATATATATATTAATGTTAATCTTAAACTCATCAATTAATACCATTCTTTCAATTTCTCATAAAAAATTTGACAGTTTGAAAACGTGAAATTTTATAGTTCTTTCATGAGGACTGACTATTTCAGAACAAACTTTTCATTATTAGACTGATTGAAATGAACATAAATTAATAATGAATATAATTTTATGAGTAACATGATTAAAATACGTTCAGGAATGTTGATTAGCAAATATTTTCTAAGTGACCAACTTCTGACGAGTAGTTCAAGGAGTTAATGTTAATATTACTCTCTTTGTATGTGATAGGAACAAATCACCCACAACAAACGCATTGTTGTATGTCTCATGTACGAAATTGATCTTAGTTTGTAGATCCATAGCCCGCTAATATACTTAGGGATTCTAGGGGGCTGTGGGCTATCTTATCCCCAGTGTACATTTTGCAAAGAGGTTAAAATATCAGAATAAGTTTTATGTGAACTTGTCCTCCATCTGCAACTGGAAAAATGAATGACCTTAAAAAAATTTAGTATATATATATATATATATATATTTTATCTTCTGACGAACGCTTTTGACATATGCACCACACCAACGCACGTACGTTCCAATTCGTAGTACTTCCTCTCTAATAGCGGCGTGAAATGTTAAGAGGTCTCATCGGATGGGGCGGCGTCTCAAATCTCACAATCTTATTCAGGGCGGAACTGTAAATGTTTTCCAATTTTTTTTAATATTTTTAACTTTTAAATAATAAATTAAACTATAAAAATCATTTAAATGCAACATTAATGCAACATTCTCGTTAAGGAAACATCAAATCCACTGCCAAGCTGAATACTAGATATGCTTTCAAAATTCTTTAAATTAAAATATCTTTCTTTAACATCTTTATTCAATCAAATACGGTTTATTTGGTTAAAGAACAGTGTCCGGTACACCATTGAGTGAAGAGGTGTTGGGTGAAGGGGAGTGAGACACTGAAGGGGGGGGGGAGAAAATATTTACAAAGTGGCTTTACTCTCTTTACGCATTCAATTTCCCCCAAATATTTAACCTAAAACCATTTTAAAAATTTGCCTCATAAATACTTTTGACGGTAGATATGAATTACTCATTTGTTTCAGAAAAGCATTTACTTTGTAACATCCGCTAAATCCAATTGCATTAATCTTACTGTTTCCAAAACTCATTAAATTAATAATATCTATCATTTCACTACCGCATACTTAGAACGTTCACAACGGAACACAAACACAGGTAACAACCACTACAAAATTGAACATCGAAAGCTTACATTCCAAATCCCTTAACTTCCCTTCGAACTCTCTACCATGGAATTCCTTGTCGCATATGTGCGCGAACTGTTCAAAGAGCTTCAAATTGTAACTCATTCTCCACTTCAACTGTTTACCTTTTACTTTCTCACCTTAAGAATACTCCGTAAGAAGAGATCGCTTTGTAATCGTGCACCAGATAACGGCGAACTATCGCCAGAAAAAACTCTTATCTATTACTTAAATTACAAACTACTTAACTTTGCTATATTTTATTGTACATAACTTAACATTTACTATTAAATTATTAGCAACAGTTATTTTTAAACCTTATTTTCAATTTGATTGATTTAAATTACGTCTCTTCTTCCCTCTCAGAAACTTGATTTTATGGAATTATCTTTCAATACTATCTTTTGTGCATCAGTCACGAACTCAAGTCGTGTGAATGACACTGAAAGTGCCCGCTTTACTTATAGAATCTATTAACAATGGAACGCTGACCTTGACGTGGATATCTATCGCTGAATCAGCAGCTTTGTTCTTTGGAATAATGCACTTCCTCGACTTCTCGTGGTCTCTTTTACTACTCCAAGCGCAGACTTAAATCTTCCTCATCACTTCATATACCTTGGTTTCTTGATTGAAGATTCAGATGTAGTTTTTTCTTCACTTGTCGTTCATTGACAGCAATATTAGATAACCTCTAACGTCGCGAATCATGAACAATAGTCTTTATGTATGTATGTATGTATGTATGTATGTATGTATGTATGTATGTATGTATGTATGTATGTATGTATGTATTATTATTATTATTATTATTATTATTATTATTATTATTATTATTATTATTATTATTATTATTATTATTAATAATAATAATAATAATAATAATAGTAATAATGGTTATTATTCATCTAATACCGAAGAAGTCTTTTAGAAATTCTAATTTCCTAATTTACCAGTTATTAAACGTGTGATTCCTGCATAACAACCACATATCGCTCGTCGGCTGAAAAGCTTGTTTTCACGCAGGTACTTCCTTTGTTCTAACCTCAAAAAGTACTAATATTGAGTTAAATCACTCTCCAGAAATGCAGATTTGCCTACCTTCCTGCAGCAATTGCAGCATATTTTAAAGTACAGTATTACAACAATAAATAGCAGAAGTGCGAATGCAAGAATGATGCAATTCAATACAGGTGTACACTTCAAACCCACTTATCTCAACACTCTTTTTGTTGTGATAATATGTATTATAGCTCACGAACGGAATAATGGTAAGCATATTTATTAAAAAACTATTACCCAAGCTTTTCTTCCAAATCATTTCACAGTTATGCTGCCGAGTTGCCGAGACCGTACAACTACAATACCATTAACTATCGTGAATCTTCCGACCGGCTATTCAGACCAAGGAAAGTTGCCTTTGAACCAACTAGGAGGTACTTCCTTGGTTCTAACTTCAATCTCTTTAAAATATGAACAATTATCTTCTTAATGAAACCACAAAATTCCTCTCCTATATTTTTAGGTGTTTATGACACTTCCATTGATAGCATTTTTAAAAAGAAATTAATACAAGTGAGGAATCGCGAGGGGCGGTCCGCGGCCGGCGCCGTGGCACGCGCCTGTAATCCCGCTTCCAGGAGGCCGGGGCTCCTCCCCCCGGGCCCCGCCATGAGGGCTGGGCGTCCGCACCGCGCCCGC
>BOPP01000350.1:550270-563119 GCA_017312745.1 Gryllus bimaculatus | reverse complement strand
GGGCGGCGGGGGTTCGCGCCCGGGGGTGGACGCCGGAGGGAGCTCGCGCGATAGAATCGGACCTGCCCCCCTTTCGCCTTCCCTTGTTTATTCCTTAGTAAGCAAGCTGAAAAATACACTTGTAGTTCATGTATTTAATTAGTTCATAAACACATCTATCAGAAGATCAAGAGCTCCCTTGCGTAAAGTTAAATGAGAAATTTAATTTGTGAAGCCTGTATCAACTTAGCAACACTAGTTTCGTTTTGAACTTGTATTTGCGAGGCAAATACGTGCAGAACAGTGATTTCGCACGAAAATAACCAAATGAATGTCATTTATATTTCATTAATCCGTTAAATAGAACATGGAACTAACTTCGACTCTGTATATCTGTGTTAAGACCTATGGTGAATTTGTACTCAAAAATAAACCAAATGACGTTTAAAAATATAAAATTCTATATACGCGATATTCACGATATTCTATATTCACGATACGCGGATTAAATTATCGACAAGTGTTAGAGCTATTAAAGAAATAAAGAGCTATATTTAGTGTAATATTATGGTATTTTCGAATATTTCACTGAATCATAGACGAGAAACTAAGTGAAGCCTCGAGTCATCAAGTACAACCCCCCCCCCACTTACGTGCCAAATTTCGAAAAATATCAATTTAAGTACTGCCATCTGATATGCTGTATACAAGTAGAACACTTTAAGAGAAATTCATGAGTAAAAAAAACCATCAGACGACTAGTTTCCGAGATACAGAAGAATGAAAGTTGAGACTCAAATCATCAAGTAAAAAACGACACCCCCTTACGTGCCAAATTTAGAAAAATATGAATTTCAGCACTGCGATCTCTAATTCTGTATATAAGTAAAACACATTCAAATAAATTGATTGGTGCAAACCAAACTCCAATCAGACGAATAGTTTCCGAGATAGACGAGAAACAAAAGGAACATCAATTGTTCAAGTTACAAAACGTCCCCCCTTTTACATGCAAAATTTTGAAAATATTAATTTCAGCACTTCTATCTCTCATTCTGTACACATGTAAAACACATTAAAAGAAATTGATTGGTGCAAAGCAAACTCCAATCATATGAATAGTTACCGAAGTAGACGAGAAACAAAACGAACCTCAACTGTGCCAAGTACGAAACGACCCCCCCCTTACGTGCCAAATTTCGAAAAATATTAATTTCAGCACCGCTATCTATAATTCTGTATACAAGTAAAACACATTCAAAGAAATTCATTGCTGCAAACCAAATTCCAATCAGACGAATAGTTTCCGAGATAGACGAGAAACAAAAGGAACCTCAATGGTGCAAAATACTAAACGACCACGTGCCAAATTTCGAAAAATGTTAATTTCAGCACTGCTATCTCTAAATCTGTATAAAAGTAAAACACAGTAAAAGAAATTGATTGGTGCAAACCAAACTCCAATCAGACGAGTACTTTCCGAGAAAGACGAGAAACAAAATGAACCTCAATTTTGCAAGGTTCAAAACGACCCAACCTTACGTGCCAAATTTCGAAAAATATTAATTTCAGCACTGCTATCTCTAATTCTGTATACTAGTAAAACATATTAAAGAAATTGATTGGTGCAAAGCAAACTACAAACATACGAATAGTTTCCGAGATAAGACGAGAAAAAAAAGGAACCTCAACTGTGCCAAGTACGAAACGACCCCCCTTACGTGCAAATTTTGAAAAATATTATTTTTAGCACTATCTCCAATTCTGTATACAAGTGAAACACATTAAAAAAAATTCATTGGTGCAAATCAAACTCCAATCAGACAAATAGTTACCGAGATAGACGAGAAACAAAACGAACCTCAATTGTGCAAAGTACTAAACGACCCTCTTTACGTGTAAAATTTTGAAAAATATTAATTTCAGCACCGCTATCTCTAATTCTGTATACAAGTAAAACACATTCAAAGAAATTGATTGGTGCAAAGAAAACTCCAATCAGACGTATAGTTTCCGAGATAGACGAAAAAAAAGAAACCTCAAATGTGCACAATACTAAACGACCCCCGCTTACGTGCCAAATTTCGAAAAATATTAATTTCAGCACTCCTATCTACAATTGTGTAAAAGCAAAACACATTAAAACAAATAGATTGCTGCAAAAAAACTACAAGCAGACGAATAGTTTCCGAGATAGACGAGAAACAAAGAGAACCTCAATTGTGCAAAATACAAAACGACTCCCTCTTACGTGCCAAATTTTGAAAAATATTAATTTCAGCACCGCTATCTCTAATTCTGTATACAAGTAAAACAAATTAAAACAAATTGATTGGTGCCAAGCAAACCCCAAACAGACGAATAGTTTCCGAGATAGACGAGAAACAAAAAGAGCCTCAATTGTGAAAAGTAAAAAACGACCCTCCCTTACGTGCAAAATTTCGAAAAATATTGATTTCAGCCCTGCCATCTCTAATTCGGTATACAAGAAAAACACATTAAAAGAAATTGATTGGTGCAAAGCAAACTCCAATAAGACGAATAGTTTCCGAGATAGACGAGAAACAAAAGGAACCTCAATTGTGCAAAGTACAAAACGACCCCCCCCTTACGTGCCAAATTTCGAAAAATAATAATTTCAGCACTGCTATCTCTAATTCAGTATACAAGTAAATCACATTAAGAAAAATTGATTGGTGCAAAGCAAACTCTAAACAGACGAATAGTTTCCGAGATAGACGAGATACAAAAGTAACCTCAATTGTTCAAGTTACAAACTGACCCCCCTTTACGTGCCAAATTTCGAAAAAATATTAATTTCAGCACTGCTGTCTGTAATTCTGTATACAAGTAAATCACATTAAAAGAAATTAATGGGTGCAAAGCCAACTCCAAACAGACGAATAGTTACCTAGACGAGATACAAAAGGACCCTCAACTGTTCGTGTTACAAATCGAGCTCCTCTTTCGTGCCAAATTTCGAAAATAATTAATTAGGCATTGCTATCTGATATTCTGCATACAAGTAGAACACATTAAGAGAATTGCACAGGTGCAAACCAAACTCAAATCAGACCTACAATGTAGGCTTTCACGGCCGGTTTCCACATCAAAATCAGTTGCTTCGGGGCTTGAAGGCCGTGGTCCAATGGAGACTTGTCCATACGTTTTGCCTGCAACTGTGGCAGGCATCATCAGCCTTCCGGGAAAGCTCTCTCTACCATGGAAATTCCTTTCTATTTAGTTCTGTGTCGTCTCCTTCCCCTTCGCTTGCTCTGGTTATCTTTTATTCTGCTCCGCATTCCCAAGATTGTCCTCTCTATGTTTGTTTTCGTCCTCTCGCTCTCCTCTCCTCCCGCTCGCATTTTATCTAGTGGTTCTTGTCATTCCTCTCTTTTCGCCGCATATATGCGGCGCGCCGACTGTTTCCTTTTTTTTTTCAGGGCTTCAAATTGGTAACTCATTCTCCACTTCAACTTTTACCTTTTATTTCTCACCTTTAAAGAATATCCCGTAAGAAGAGATCGCTTTGTATCGTGCACCAGATAACGGCGAACTATGCCAGAAAACTCTTATCTTTACTTAAATTACGGAACTACTTAACTTTGCTATATTTTATTGTACATACTTTAACATTTACATTAAAAATTTAGAACAGTTATTTTTAAACCTTATTTTCAATTTGATGATTTAAATTACGTCTCCTTTTCCCTCTCAGAAACTTGATTTTATAGGAGATTATTTTTCAATACTATCTTTTGTGCATCAGTCACGAACTTCAAGTCGTGTGAATGACACTGAAAGTGCCCGCTTTACTTATAGAATCTATTAACAATGGAACGCTGACCTTGACGTGGATATCTATCGCTGAATCAGCAGCTTTGTTCTGGAATAATGCACTTCCTCGACTTCTCGTGGTCTCTTTACTACTCCAAGCGCCAGACTTAATCTTCCTCATCACTATATTACCTTTGTTTCTTGATTGAAGATTAGAAGTAGTTTTTTCTTCACTTGTCGTCATTGACAGAGATATTAGATACCTCTAACGTCGCGAATCATGAACAATAGTATGTTTATGTATGTATGTATGTATGTATGATTGGTATGTATGTATGTATGTATGTATGTAGTATGTATGTATGTATGTATGTATGTATGTATGTATGTATGTATGTAATGTATGTATGTATGTATGTATGTATGTATTATGTATGTATGTATGTAGTATGTATGTATGTATGTATTGTATTTATTATTATTATTATTTTATTATTAATAATAATAATATAATAATAATAATAATAATAATAATAATAATAATAATAATAATAATAATAATATAATAATAAATAGTAATAATGGTTATTATTCATCTAATACCGAAGAAAAGTTCTTTTAGAATATCTAATTTCCCCTAATTTACCAGTTATTAAACGTGTGATTCCTGCATAACAACACATATCGCTCGTCGGCTGAAAAGCTTGTTTTCACGCAGGTACTTCCTTTGTTCTAACCTCCAAAAAGTACTAATATTGAGTTAAATCCCTCTCCAGAAATGCAGATTTGCTACTTTCTGCAGCATTGCAGCATATTTTTAAAGTACAGTATTACAACAATAAATACCAGAAGTGCGAAGTGCAAGAATGATGCAATTCAATACAGGTGTACACTTCAAACCCACTTATCTCAACACTTTTTTGTTGTGATAATTGATTATTGTTATAGGTCACGAACGGAATAATGGTAAGCATATTTTATAAAAACTATTACCAAAGCTTTTCTTCCAAATCATTTCACAGTTATGCTGCCGAGTTGCCGAGACCGTACAACTACAATACCATTACTATCGTGAATCTTCCGACGGCTATTCAGACCAAGGGAAAGTTGCCTTTTGAACCCAACACACTGAGAGGTACTTCCTTGGTCTAACTTCAACTCTTTAAAATATGAACAATTATCTTCTTAATGAAACCACAAAAATTCCTCTCTATATTTTTAGGGTGTTTATGACACTTCCATTGATAGCATTTTTTAAAAAGAAATTAATACAAGTGAGGAATCGCGAGGGGCGGTCCGCGGGCGGCGCCGTGGCACGCGCCTAGTAATCCCGCTTCCAGGAAGGCCGGGGCTCCTCCCCCCGGGCCCCGCCATGAGGGCGGGCGTCCGCACCGCGCCCCATCAACACGGGGGCCGGAGGGGGGGGGGCGGCGGGGGTCGCGCCCGGGGGTGGACGCCGGAGGGAGCTCGCGCGATGAATCGGACCTGCCCCCCCTTTCGCTCCCTGTTTTTCCTTCGTAAGCAAGCTGAAAAATACACTTGTAGTTCATGTATTTAATTAGTCATAACACATCTATCAGAAGATCAAGAGCTCCCTTGCCGTAAAGTTTAAATGAGAAATTTAATTTGTGAAGCCTGTATCAACTTAGCACAACTAGTTTCGTTTTGAACTTGTATTTGCGAGGCAAATACGTGCAGAACAGTGATTTCGCCAGAAGAAAATAACCAAATGAATGTCATTTTATTTCATTAATTCCGTTAAATAGAACATGGAACTAACTTCGACTCTGTATATCTGTGTTAAAGACCTATGGTGAATTGGTACTCAAAAATAAACCAAATGACGTTTAAAAATATAAATTCTATATACGCGATATTCACGCATTTTTCATTCACGATACGCGGATTATATCTCGACAAGTGTTAGAGCTATTAAAAGAAATAAAGAGCTATATTTAGTGTAATATTATGGTATTTTCGAATATTTCACTGATATCATAGACGAGAAACTAAGTGAAGCCTCGAGTCATCAAGTACAACCCCCCCCACTTACGTGCAAATTTCGAAAAATATCAATTTAAGTACTGCCATCTGATATGCTGTATACAAGTAGAACACTTTAAGAGAAATTCATGAGTAAAAAAAAACATCAGACACGACTCAGTTTCCGAGATACAGAAGAATGAAGTGAGACTCAAATTCAACGATAAAAAAACGAACCCCCCTTACGTGCCAATTTAGAAAAATATGAATTTCAGCACTGCGATCTCTAATTCTGTATATAACGTAAAACACATTCAAAAATAATTGATTGGTGGCAAACCAAACTCCAATCAGACGAATAGTTTCGAGATAGACGAGAACAAAAGGAACATCAATTGTTCAAGTTTACAAACGTCCCCCCTTTTTTACATGCAAAATTTTGAAAATATTAATTTCAGCACTTCCTATCTCTCATCTTGTACACATGTAAAAACACATTAAAAGAAATTATTGGTGCAAAGCAAACTCCAATCATATGAATAGTTACCGAAGTAGACGAGAAACAAAACGAACTCACTGTGCCAAGTACGAACGACCCCCCCTTACGTGCCAAATTTCGAAAAATATTAATTTCAGCACCGCTATCTATAATTCTGTATACAAGTAAAACACATTCAAAGAAATTCATTGCTGCGCAAACCAAATTCAATCAGACGAATAGTTTCGAGCAATAGACGAAGAAACAAAAAGGAACCTCAATGGGCTGCAAAATACTAAACGACCACGTGCCAAATTTCGAAAAAATGTTAATTTCAGCACTGCTATCTCTAAATCTGTTATATAAAGTAAAACACAGTAAAAGAAATTGATTGGTGCAAACCAAACTCCAATCAGACGAGTACTTTCCGAGAAAGACGAGAAACAAATGAACTCAATTTTGCAAGGTTCAAAACGACCCAACCTTACGTGCCAAATTTCGAAAATATTTAATTTCAGCACTGCTATCTCTAATTCTGTATACTAGTAAAACATATTAAAAGAAATTGATTGGTTCGCAAAGCAAACTACAAACATACGAATAGTTTCCGAGATAAGACGAGAAAAAAAGGACCTACACTGTGCCAAGTACGAAACGACCCCCTTACGTGCAAATTTGAAAAATATTATTTTTAGCACTATCTCCAATTCTGTATACAAGTGAAACACATTAAAAAAAATTCATTGTATGCAAATCAAACTCCAATCAGACAAATAGTTACCGAGATAGACGAGAACAAAAAGAACCTCAATTGTGCAAAGTACTAAACGACCTCTTTACGTTGAAATATTTGAAAATATTAATTTCAGCACCGCTATCTCTAATTCTGATATACAAGATAAACAACATTCAAAGAAATTGATTGGTGCAAAGAAAACTCCATCAGACGTATTAGTTCGAGATAGACGAAAAAAGAAACCTCAAATGTGCACAATACTAAACGACCCCCGCTTACGTGCCAAATTTCGAAAAATATTAATTTTCAGCACTCCTATCTACAATTGTGTAAAGCAATCAAACACACTTATAAAACAAATAGATTGCTGCAAAAAAAACTAAAAGCAGACGAATAGTTTCCGAGATAGACGCAGAAACCAAAGAGAACCTCAATTGTGCAAAATACAAAACGACTCCCTCTACGTGCAATTTGAAAAATATTAATTTCAGCACGCTATCTCTAATTCTGGATACAAGTAAAACAAATTAAACAAATTGATTGGTGCCAAGCAAACCCCACACAACGAGAATGAATGTTTCCCGAGATAGACGAGAAACAAAAAGAGGCCTCAATGTTGTAGAAACAAAGTAAGAAAAACGCCTCCCTTATGCGTGCAAAATTTGAAAAAATATTGATTTCAAGGCCTGCCATCTCTTTTCGGTTCAGAGTATACAAGAAACATTAAAGAAATTCTGATGGTGCAAAGCAAACTCCAATAAGACGAATAGTTTCCGAGATAGACGAGAAACAAAGGATATGTCAATTCGACTGGCAATCTCGGCGAATTATCTCGTTGCCCAGCTCTACGTCGCCAATTTCGGAAAAGTTTTATATTTTTCAGATACTTGTGCTATCTCTAGTCAGGGTGTCTCAGATAATACTGATCATGTTGAAAAATTGTTGGTGCAAAGTTTTCAGCTCCCTACGAGGGCTAGCTGCAGGTTCGATTATCGTTTCTGCTGTGAATAGTGTATTCCGAGATACTCGACAGTGTGAGGCAGTCTCATAACTAGCTCCTTGTTTCTAATTTCATATCTTCGCCATAAAAGCTCTCTCACTGATGCTCATTTAGATCTTCAGAAGCCCAATATTAATCCTTTCCTTGTTAGGCACGTCGCCATGTCTGTAAATTCTGCTGGGTATTATCAGAGTCTAACCATGTCAAGAAGAATACGTTATCGAACTGGGTTACAATAAGCGATACCTCCACATATATGTCATATCGTGCTAGTTTATTTTAAGGCTCTCGTAGTAGACCTTGTTTGCTATGTAGTGATGTGATGCTTAAAAGGAGTCTCTCTGCAAACAGCTCTGTTTTCTGCGTGTTACAATTCGCAGCCTCGGTTGTTGCAATTTCGATAGGAGTTACTAGGTTCATATAGAGTATTTGCTATTTGAGATATTTCTGCATCGACAGTGTTGATCGCCACACAGTTTCGAGACATTGCACACGGTGGAGAACCAGTTCATATAGATACAACTGTTCGTGGTTTCAACTCTCAGAGACGCGGTTACCTATCTACTCCTCGCGCATGCACTTCTCTTTGGGGTGGTGAAGGCGGCGTGTTTGGTTCCAATGGAGACTTGTCGCCATAACAGTGCTTGCCGTGGCTTCTAACTCGCTATGGAAGCGCAATCCAGTACTTCGAGTATGCTCTTGCTCGTCTATGGGCGAAGATGATCCTTACGTTGGCAAGCGCCGCGCTGTTGTGCTTCCAAACTCGCTTCTCTCGCGCATTTTCTCGCTGTGTGTCTCAGTGCGTCTCTATTCTCGTTTGCGTGACCCGCCATAATCACGAAGCAGTGCTATGCTGCGAAGCATCTCCTGCTCTGCCATGAAGGCGTTCGCAATATCCTTTCTCGGGACAATCTATGGCTGATCGTTGAAGATGAACGCAAAGAGCAGAAAGATCATCTGGCTCACGCAGGAAAGCAATAGCGTTCGGTGCCTTGCCCTTCTTTACCTTTTTTGTGGCGCTGAGATTACTCATGCCATCTGTAGAGTTGCTTGTGTTGCGCGTTCGATTGTACTCTGGCTATTCCAATTGTCATTGTGTGTAGTTATGTGCGTTCGCGTCTTGTAATTGTCTCTTAGCAGTAATACTTCTTAGGGGATGGCGTTGTTTATCGTATGCTCCGCAACGATTCCGCTTTGTCGCTTGTCGTTACCCACGCGTACAATCTTGGTCATTCTGTTTTTCTTCACCATATTATTTCTGACTCATTTCGATAGTTCCTGTCTGATTTAATCATTGTATTTACTCTCTAGTGTATTGAAATATCAAGTATTATGTGTATGTATTAGGTGTTTTAATTAGACTCTATGTGATGAGAAGCACGATTTTCTACTAGAGTGTTGTTACGCTCGCAGGACGATAGCATTAAATATGTGTCGCGATTTTCTAAAAACATTGAGCGCGCACAGTCATTCTATCGAGGGCAAAGGCACGTTCAATTATTTCTTGAACCTTGATTGTTTGCTCAATACGCTTGTTCATGTGAGGATGTGATGTCTAATTTGACTCTCTCTTCTCTTTGTCACGCATCACTTTTTATAGGGCATTTGTCTCTTTTCTTATCTCTGCTTCACGAGTGAGTCATATCTGTTGTGCAGCTAATATTCATTGGTCATTTTATATTAGTATCCAGAGGGATTTCAGCTCTAGTGGTGGCAGTTTGCTCATCGGTTGTCTCTATGGTGAGTTTTAGTGCTATCACATCACCCTTTTCTGCCCTAGTGTTATAGTTCTGACTCTCTTTTGTGGTCTGTTTTTTTGGGTCGTGACTGGTTTAGATTTGTTGTAGGTTGAGTTTCTTTGTAATTTTCTACATTCCATCTTGTTAAAGGCTCTTGGTCTACAGCGCCGTTCATGGTACGCCATGCTTCGTGGGATGATGCTTTAGATATAAGAGCTGGTCCCGCATCGGTCGTTCGCCCGGAAAGTGTTCGAGCGCAGTCCAGCGTGACGCTGCCGATTGGTACTTGTGCTTGGCGCGAATCAATGTTAGCGAATTGCCATAGCGTGGTCGGCGCACGCTCGGTTTTGATTGTCGCTCGTCGGTTGTTACTGGTACGCGTATTTGTGATTTTTGCGTTGGAAGTGTTAGGAGAGCCTGCCGTGCTCTTTTCCACATTCACTTTTTGTGAATATTTTGCTTATGTCGCTGCAACTGTCTTGCACACATCTCGTTCTTTGGATTGAATACAAATATGTGTTGTCATCCGCTAAATGATAAGATTTATCAACAACTCGCTCAGTGATTCTGGTTCTTATTGTCGGACGTGGAGTTGCTAGTTTGAATCTGTCCGTAGTGTCTTGTATGTGCTGTGTGTCGTACATGGCGTCGAGGCTCGGTTTGGTTCTTGGTTAGGCAGTTTCGGCAGGCATATACCTCCGAGAGAAGTAGGAGCACAGGGTTTAGTCTTATGTCTTGGGCACGACGTCTGCCTACGTTTTATCGCAGCTTTGTGCGGTAGTTCGACATTTCTCGTGTGACGTGCGAGTAGATAGTATTGGTGCACGATTCTCGTGTGGCGAGGAAGGAGTGAATTAGGAGTACGCTATAGGAGGGGAGAGTAGGACTTCGAATCAGTTTGGCAGAGGATGGCCGTCGTTGCCAAAACCTTATCGAAGGCGCTGGCGACGATCTATGAAAACTCGCAGTTGAAGTCGCTGCCGCTGGTTGGATCGTGTCGCTGCGACTGTCTCATAGTTATATTTGTGTCGCGACCAACTGTGGTTGTTGAAGTTTGTTGCTGTTATAATGCTGTTGTTGTCTTAATAGCCTGATAATTTGTGCTCTTTTTTTCATTCTGGCTGCTACGTTTTCGGCTAATTTTTCTCTCGCTTAAGTGAGTGTTTCTCCGCGGTGATTAGGTTTTGATTCACGACGTCTGATGTATAGATGAAGACTAGTGGCTGGTCTGTACGGACTGCTGGTGCTACTCTACGTCATTATACTACGTTTCCAGGATTTTGGTAAATAGATTTTGGTGATGCGTGTCCTGGTGTTTCCTATTGCGCCGTGCAAAATAGCCTGGAATGAATAAGTATAGATTCTAATTAGCGCGCACCACGAATATTATAGTCTAATATATGCATCCTTTGCTTTAGCTTTGTTTGAGCGATTTCTGTGATTTCATGACTCGGTGTATCAAAATGGTCCCAGAGGGATCTCTCTCTCCTCGCGCCTTCTAAACCGTTAGCCAATCGGGTTCAGATGTGGCTGTTTACGCTTACTTCGGCGGAGCTTGTACGCCGTTTTTGCTCGCTCAGCGCTCGTTCGCGCGCGGGTGACGTTTGAAGGCCGGCTGCAGAGTGACGCGATTGGAGTCATTCTATGCTACTTGACATTGTTTGCTTGGTATGCTCTTGCTCGCGTCTCCGGCATGAAATTGCTGATTCGAGGGAGTTCTCTGGGCAGAAAGCTCTCGCTCTCTGTCTCTCTGTGCGCGTTCTCCGCCCTATCGATCAATGTGTTTTGTAGCGCCGGTTTCGTGGAACGTTTTGGCGCACCGTCGGGACTGAAAGGAAGACTTCTCAGTTACCGCCTCAGTCGTTTAATTGACCGTAATGACCCGATCCTCCGGGTGTCTCATTGCAACTCTCTCTCAGTAGTGTTACTCTCCCTTTATAGTGTGATTTCCTGCTGACTTCAGGCGTGAAGCGCGATCGTCTAGGCGCCCGCCTGTACTTGAGTGTCTCGTTCATGCAGGTGTCAGCTCTTGGTTCTCGTGTGCACCGATTGCGTCGGGTTTCCTCGCTCGGCGCTGTGACGGCTTGACCATTCCCGTAGTGAGTGCGTCATGTTTTACGTCTTGATAGGGATGCAGCGATTGTTATTACGAGCATTTGGGCATTATTGCTGGGAAGATTTAGACGCCTCGATTTGGCTCGGGCTCTGTTTGTGTTTCGGCTAGGCCGCAGAGCCTCTTTGCGGGCGCCACAAGCGGGGACCGCACTCATTCTATCTGCGATTGCGCTCGCAGGCTGCGTCGCATTTTGGCTCTTCGTAGGCTCTACTCTGCGTGCGTGTACTGAGTATTTGCGTGTGAGCTCTGCGTTCCGGCTGCAGATTCGCTTAGTCTACATCAGCCTCTCGCCGCAAGTCAGAATCTTGAGAATGCGCCCGTGTGATGACTCGTGCTGTGTGTATTATACAGAGTAAACTGCGGATTTACTCTGGGGGAGTGCAAGGCGAGGTTGTGATCGTTCGCCTACGAGGTCCATCTCGAGCTCTCGTTCTGACATGTGTAGTTGAGTGGCGCACGGAGGATGTATAATTAACAAAGACAATGTTCATTCGCGCATGCTCAGAAGACTAGATGGTGTAGATTAGGATTGTCTGCATGATAGTTGCATGGCGCGCTCAAACGATTTTCGGTATATCAAAACTGCTCCGGTCGATTACCCGCGTTTTACAACAGTAAGAGCTGGCGATGTAACCCGCTGAACCAGATCGGTTGCTATCGTTGAATCGCTAACTACACTGCTCTCTCGTTAAAAATCACTCCTCAGACTGTCCATGCCTCGCCCAGTTAGTTATTTTATCATGGAGCTGAGTCGTTACAGAAATGGGCCTCAGCCTAGGATACGCCGGCCGTGTCTGAGGGAAATATCTGAGCTCCCGATAGTGCTCGATGGGTGTCAGTGTCTCTACTGTTACTCTCGTGATGTGTGTCCTATGTCTGTCGGTTAGTGACATAATCTGCTTTACCATGCAGGCATGACTGTCGGCCATATGTCGAACCCCTAGAGTGCTCTCGGGCTCACTAAGAGCAGTGGTCGAAATTCTTCTTGTAGTATTTTGGTGCTTGCGGGCATGTGTTCGCTGAGGTGATGGGTCGAGGTAG
>BOPP01000350.1:524334-542412 GCA_017312745.1 Gryllus bimaculatus | reverse complement strand
ATCAAACTGAAGTTGATCCGGATCAACTCGGGATCAACTTCTTGATTCCTGTTGGTGAAACCGGCCCTCTGAGTCCTAAAAAGGACTGTTGTTTCCATCGCTGTCCGGAGCTCTTCTCAGGAGCGTCCTTCCTCTTCGGCGGTCAGCTTCGGAATCCCCCGAGATCCAACACCTTCGCACGCTTCGTATTTGAGTGGCCCCCCCCCCCGCATGCGTTGCCGCTCTCTGATTCGCCGTGAAGTCGTTTGGGACATTCGCCATTGGCCTGGCTGCGTTGCCCTGCGGTACACGGACGCGCATGAAAACAACTAATGCAGTGGGCGCCTGCAAACAGTGTCTGTCCCCACGTTAGGCTAGTCGCAAAACGAGTGAGGGTGACTCATGGTGAGTTTCTGCGAGCCAATATGCACGTTCCTGCTCGTGGACATGCTACTGACCCCTTGCCTTGGCCCTTGTGGTGACTGCGTGTCTTGCGTGCTGTTTCCTGCGAAGCTTCGCGCCGCGCGAGATTGAAGAAAAGCTGATGGTCCCTGATCGAAAAGTTATTGATGACGCACACCATCATGAATTGAATTGATGCCTTATTTTACGTGACTATGAGGCCTGCTCTTCCGTCTGACACGCTACGCTCCTTTCACCAACTAGCAGAGAAAGGAGTTATTTCTTGGGCGAGAAACAGGCGATTTGAATTTAGCTCAGAGGCGTCATTTAGGCTTGAGGATCTTTTACATGCAAGCGGCTCATTTTGTGACGAACCTTAGGACGAGCTGAGGGTTTATTACAGTGGAAAATGTTCACAAATGGTATTGTAAAGGAAATAATCTCCACAAAAGTTTTAATAATTTTATTAACAATTTTACATAGATAACTTTCGGGAATGGTTAAATTGACCCCATTTATAATTTTAAAAGTCTTCACCTAGTCAACAAAGGCACAAAAATGAACATTTTGGAGAACTTGAAAATGCTAAAACTTTTCAAAAACACTAATTTTTTTGTCTTGAATGAACATTCCTTGATTAAAAGCAGTCCCATTCTAAATATTTAATTAACTATCCCCTAATCATTCTTTTGAGTAGTCTTTTTATGACTACCCTTTCTTCCCTTCATCCCCCACTCCCTTTCCCTTCATTGTTAGGCTTCTTCTTCTCCCATTCGAAAAGATGGCTGCCACCTAGCTGTAACTTGCATGTTTTGCCACTTTATATTTTTTGACCATTTGTGAACATTCATGGGAGATCTAAGTTGCTTGAGCAGTAAGTACTTTCTATTTGTATTTATATGATATTATTTGTTTGTTTTTCCACTAAATGCACTGTACCCCCCGTTTTGTGTTCAACTTATGTTTGTTTCATTTCTCCATTTTGCTAGAGATCCACTGAGATGGAAAAAGTGTTTCCCGAAAGTTAACTATGGAAAATTGTTAATCAAATTATTAAAACTTTTGTGGAGATTATTTCCTTTACAATACCATGAATTACCACAGGATATCTTCTACCACCACGGAATGTTCACAAATTCTCGGAAGAGGACTTTTCCAAGCAATTAACAACATGTGAAACTAAATCCTCGTGGACTAATAAGATCCATAATTATTGAATTAAGAAATTAACAGCATTACATTCTCATCTAGCAAAGACTGTAAACAAGTTTTTAGAAAAGCCCAAAGAAACTCCTGGAATGGGTCACATGGAGCATCACGTATTTGCTACCCAAAGCAGGAGACAGTTCTTTAGCGAAGAACTACAGGCCAATTACTTGTCTGCTAGTAATATAAAAAGGTATAACTGCAGCCATAGCTAACAAAATGCACAGACGCATAGAGAAGAACCATCTGATGTCATTTGAACAGAAATCATGTAAAGGTTTCTCTGACTGTAAGGATATACTGCTACTATATAAAGTCATCTTGAATCATGTAAGGAAACAAACCGTAATTTAGGCATGGCTTGGATGGACTGCCAGAAGGCCTTTAACAGTGTACCACACGATTGAATTTTGAATACACTGGCGATTTATCGATTTCATCCTCAAATTATTGAGTTGGGCAAGGCTAGTGTGAAGTCGCCGAGCACCACGTTACTAATATATAGCGGAAAGGACGTAGTAGACAAATAAGTATTCAGATTAAGAGGGGAATTTTTCAAGTAGATTCACTATCCTCTCTGCTGTTTTGCATTAGTTTGATCCTACTATCTAGACAGTTGTTTCACTTTGACGTTGTTTACAAGATCCATGGTGATGAAAGTATCACTTTTGTTTTACATAGATGATCAGAAAGTATTTGCTAAAAATGAAGCTATTCTCTCTCAAATGCGGTTTGTTGTCAATGATTTCAACAATGATATTGCATGAAAATTGGTCTTGACAAAGAGTGAGACTTGTCCTGCAGTCCGCTCTGAAAGCTAAGGAATAAAATATCTGCAATAGGTAGTTTGGCGATGCCTGTGAGCGAGTACAGTTTCAGATTAGAGAAATGGACTGAGCAATAAATTCGAATCACGAATCAAAAAAAAAAAAGAAAACTACTTACTAAATGCATCATGTCGTCCACTCTAGTGCTAATGTACTAGATAGACTTTATGTGTCACGTTAGAAATGAGGAAGAGAGCTCAGATAAATTGAAGTCTCCCGACACAATCCAATAGTCGGAATAGGAAAGTATGAAGTCAGTCATCAAGATGACCCACTAAAGAGGCAGGTCATAAAATTTGACCGAAGAATAGGAAACTGAAAGTAAGTGTAGCAAGAAGCATTGCGAAGAAGACTATGCAAACCAAATCTTAAAGGTTCAGCACCATAGAATCCATACTTTCGGAATCAAAATTGTAAACTAACCTTGATAAATAAATAGAATTGCCAAAAACTAGCCATTTATTTTTCACAGCTTCTAAATTGTTCACAACTCTAAGAGAGATTCCAGAAAATAAAAACAGAAAGCACACCAGAAAACTCTTCACCGACCCAAGAAGAAATCACATCACACACATCAAAGGAAAAAGGAATTGTAGCTGAACTCTTAAAACTTTTAGGCCTAAATTCACTCAAAGAAATTAACCAAATAATCCAAAACATTTGGCAAAACGAGAAAATCGTGGATGATCGGAAGATTGCTTTAATCCACCCATTACACAAAAAGGAAACCAATCAGATGTAAATTCATTGAGATCTCCGTACTGCCAGTGACATACAAAATTCTGTCGGCGTGTCTCTTGAAAAGAACACAAGAGTAATTAGAACCCAAATTAGCAGAATATCAAGCAGGATTCACACCAAACAGGTCACGCCCATAACAAAGTTTCAACCTCAAACCATAGTCAAAATTCGAGCAGTCAGGCAAAAGCAACTAGTATGCACAGTTGTTGATTTTAGAAAGGCATACGACTGAATAGACAGATCCTCATTATTCCAAATTTCAGAAGAAAGTGGATTAGATCGCAAAATACGAGAACTTATAAAACAAACACCAATTGATTCGAAATCCAAAGTAAAATTCACGGGAGAAATCTCAGAACCCTTCGAAATGAGAAGCTAATATAAGATCAGTTTGTGTTGTAGAAAGAGACACCTTCAGACAAAAAGTGGTCAAGTGGAAACTTCCACCAGAATAAGCTAACAAAAACAATACAGACCAAAGTGGTCAGAAGAACGAAGACAAACTTTCTCGAAAAGAATGAAAGCATATTTATATTTTCTCTGACGTTGGGCGTTCGGACTGTACGGACTGTTTTCCGGGAGCTTCGGTGAAAGGCGGTGATGGGGCATGTTAGGGGACGCGCGTGGGGGCTTTGCCGCCCAGCGCCGCTCTACACAGCGCTTCCTGGCGGCTAGCAGCAGTATCGAACAAGTGTGCAGTTCTTGCTGTGCTGCTGGTAATCGGCGGGGACGAAATCCGTGCCCTAGCAGCGACGCAGTTTTGCAGCCGCAGGCAATAACGTGTGCTAAATGTGAAACAAACTTGCGTTCTGGATCTCAGTGCGATAGGTGTTACCGCTGGTATCACCACAGCTGTGGCAACGCGAAGGGCCGGTTCAGAGGCCGTGAAGATTGGATTTGCGACGCCCGCCGTGTTTGCCGGGAGCGGAGGGCCGATAAGTGAGAGTTGAGGAGCACGAGCGCATTAGTGAAAGACTGCATGAAAAGGAACAATGAGCTGGAGGAACAGTTACAGGCGAGTACTAGCTGTGATTCTCAAAATACGACAAATGCTGATAAGGGGACTGAAAACTGTGCTTGTTCTAGGGGACAGCATCGTTCGGAATCCTGGGACTGGCAAAGATTCTCTGGGCGTACGGTTTTCCGGGCATTCGAATGGCCAACTACGCCGAGTTATCGAGAGCCAGGACCTGCGCCAACCGGATGCACTTATTTTACACGTGGGAACCAACGACTCGAAAAGGAACGTAGACTATGTTATAGGTGACATGTATGAACTTTCAACAGCAGCAAGACAGAGTTTCCTACTGCAAAATTAATCCCGAGTGGTTTATTGCGCCGGAGGGTCGCTCGCTGGACCGCATAGGCCTAATGAATGGAGGGGGTGTCGCAGCCTAGGTGCTCCTGGTGGATTCCAACGCTCGCATTGCGGACGGGCACCTGCGTCGCGGTGGCCTACTCCTCAATAGCAGGGCTGTCTCAAGGCTGGGGCGATTAGATGCAAGAGCAGCGCGCACGCGGCAGCAGCTGAGAAGAAAAAGCGATGGACACAAAGGACGGAAAGGCGCTGCAGGTAAACTGTAGACGCGTTCTTAATAAAAGTTTAAACTTTTGGAATTTTCTACAAAGTTACAATGCCGATAATATCATAGGAACGGAATCATGTCTGTGAGTGGACAATAAGGGTCTTCAGCCACAACATTCAGCATCACACGTTTACTCAAAAATGTTTGACACAATGTTTATTTCCGAAACTTCTTCCTATGAAATTCTCAAAATAGTCGGTAGACTGAAAAATAAATATTCAGCCGGCTTAAATGAATTCCCGGGTTGTTTGTTAAAGGTTTGCGCGCTCACCATTATACAGCCGTGAACTCTCATATTTAATGTATCCTTATGCACAGAACTTTTTCCAGATATTTTAAAAACAGCTAAGATTAAGCCGCTTTTCAAAAAAAGGCAACCAAAAAGATATTCAAAATTAACGGCCAATTTCTCTTTAGTTGTTTTTTTCAAAAATGATAGAGAAACATTTTTTTTCGTACGAATGAAAACATTTTTTGGTAAACACGACGCATTTTCAGATTGCCAACATGGGTTTTGAAAACCAAAATCTACGGAAACAGCCATATTTTCTTTTCTTAAAGATGTTACCTCATCCATGAATCAAAACGAAACACCTATTGGAATATTTTTAAATCTTTCAAAAGCTTTTGACATCATTTCAAAAGTTTTTGATGACCATAACATTTTACCCTTAAACTACCTTCATATGGAATTCGTGGCGTTGCTCTAGATTGGTTCTGTTCGTAACAATTATCTCAGAGAGTATAAATACCTTACTGGAATAATGGAACATTATGTACACACTATTCTCATTATTTGCCAATTGCACGCGAAGTTCCGCAGGAATCGATTTTAGGCCCTATTCTCTTCCTACTATACGTAAACGATATGCCCTCGACGATGAAAAACGGAAGAACAGTTCTCTTTGCGGATGATAAGAATATAATTTGCTATAAAGAAACCGTAAATAGTACAATATCAGATATTTCAAATTGGTTCCGTAATAGCAAATTAATAGTTAATGAAAAGAAAACTGTTTCAATGCATTTTCCTTTCAAATAAACAGCTCTGCACTTCACTGAAAATGAAGCCATTGTGAAGTGTGCCATTGACTGATGGTAAGGTAACAAAATTCTAAGGCCTTTCAATTCTTTCAAATCTTAAATGGAACGTCCATTTAAATGAATTGAACACTAAATTAAGTTCTTTATGCTACGCTTTCAGATTTCTTTCAAATTCAGTTAGTCTCCACACTGCTCGTTGTGTATATTTCGCGAATGTTCATTCTCGCCAGAGATACGGCATAATATTCTGGGGAAATACATATTATAGCTCCCAGACTTTTAGATTACAAAAAAGAATTGTACTAATAATAATAAAATCCCACCCACGCGATTCTTGTTAGTCTCTATTAATCTAGGTATCTTACCATTACCTTGCCTTTTCATATAACAGTCAGTGATTTTTGTCAAAAATGACTTAGTTAAGGGCGGGGATGTATATGTTCAGCAAAAGCCATTGTCTATAGCTACAACACTCGATGTAGTAATCATATTCATCAACTGACAGTATCAACAGCTCACTTTAAAACATTCACACACGATACATGTACATTATTTTATAACACCTTGCCAGATGACCTAAAACAATTAAATTCAATACAAAAGTTTAATCCCAATGTAAAATCTTTTCTGCTGTACAACTTTTTCTATACAATTAGAGACTATGCCGAGCATACAAAAGGAAAGTAATATTAATTTTAACAATGACATTTAATGTATTATATCCCGTTTGCATTGTATAATTGCAAAGAACCTGTAACAAGTATTGTACTTTAGCTTCTTGGTCAATGACCTCCACCTCGATCAGGCTTTCGTCCAGTTTCCCTGATCATTGAGCAAATGCTGAGGTAGCCCCTTGTTTTGCTTCTGGACATACATGTAACTTCAAATTAACTTCTTCTCACAGGACGACACACACAGTTTTTAACTGTTTCTGAAGTAAAAAAAAATAAACAAATAAAAAATAATTTATTTTTTTTGCTGGTGGGTATACCAAAACATTTGATATAATATTTAACTTGATTGAATATTTCTGAAAATAAAAATGCTCTTTATATTATTTTTATTATTTATTAACAATACCAATAATAAAATTTTGCAATTAATATCACTGAGGAGGGATAGCAGTAATTTCTTCAGTTGCATAATAGAAAATTCTCAACTTTGGAAAATGAATGGGAAATAATGCCAATTATATTTTTGCAATTATATATCACAAGCGATGTTCTCCAGTTATTTTTCGTAGATTATTACTATACAATTTCAACAATATAAAAAATCGTGTAAACAATATTAAGAACTGCAATGATTATTTACTTGAGACATCCGCTATATATATATATATATATATATATATATATATATATATATATATATATATATATATATAAGCATATACACTGTTATCACTATTAACAGTATTTAACACAAGTTTTTTTTAAACAATTACGTTGATAGGAGATAAAATAACACTCATTTAAAAGCATTTAGATTCTCATTCACGTTTACTTTCAATCTTATTGTTTACAAATAATCCCTTTAGCAAACATCCAGTTTACTATTGATTTATTGATAAGAAAACGATTATAATTGCAAGTTTACAATTGTCCACATGTTTATAAAGTTTGTAAAAATTGCCAAATCGTGTATTTTCTGAATCGATAGATGACTTCTAGGGAACCTCTTAAAACAAAAACAGCTAAATTCAAAGATCAAGTCCATATATAGTATTTTAGCAACAAATACAGTAGGTTTAGCTATAATTTTGCATCTCTTGAAAAAATGTTTTTGGGGACATTGCCTGGCCGAAATTGCACCGATTTAGGAATTGTTTATAAAATTGTTAATTGTTGAAAAATTTGTTAATTCGCAGTTTTCTGTTCTGGAAAATCAGGGGCCTCTTCACACTTAAGAATTTAAAAAGTTGGAAATTGTTCATAATTTTTTTAATTTCCCCAAAAAATTATTGTCTTTTCTAAATGGCCTTTAACGAGATGCAGAATTCCACCACATGTTTGGCGCTATCGTCTCTCGTGTTCGAGATAGGAATTGCTTATAAGAAATTAACATTTCATGACAACTATTTTTTTCAGTCAATCCACGCAAGTCTTTTCTTGAAGCCGTTTGACAAACGGTTCCTTTCATCTCTCCGTCACAGACGTCTGAAGTTCCTCGCAGCCACAACGCCAGCCTACATTGCAGGAACATTGTTGATTCCTGTTTTTCTGCCCTGTAATGTTCCATTTTATTCTAAATCCTGCAAGTTCCCTTTGTTTATCAAATAGCGCATACATTTTAAAAATACTATACGAGTCGGCTACTGACCAATCCTGAAGTGGGAGCAAGAAAGAGACAGAAATTGGCTTCCAAAAGTACCTCCCACTGAAAATTGTCTCTTTCCTCCACGCATTGGAAAGCGAAATCATAGCACTCGCTTCCTCGGGAACCATCTTAGATAGAACCAATTCTTCAGATATAAAATAGTGTATGAAATTGTGAAAAAGAATTCAAATTAAATATATAAGAAAATGGAATGGGACACGATGGAAATAAACTTTGTGGATTTATGGCAGCCCGAGCAACGAAGAATGTAAACACATGAAAGTGGTTACACGGAATGTCAGTTGTCTAAAGTATATTTTCTTTGTTTAAAAAAACAGGTTGCAGCCTAAAAAAGAAAGAAGAAAACAATAGTTTTGCATAAATTGTTATATACATATTGTGACCACTCGTTTTTCATATGAAAAGGGAAAAACGTGGCTTCTTCTTATCATTGAGTGGAAAGTAGATTTGAAAGGCTCGCGCCTAGTGTCTCAAGGAAACAACAGGATACGCTAGTATAGCTAGTAGGCGATGCAACGGCCCGCATCGGTGGAAAGCTTCCTTTCTACCACTTTCTACCATTGCTTTCTACACGAAGCGGCAGAACGGACAGGTTGTGTTCGACAGCAGGGCAGGACGAAGAATCTGTGCATTCACGGACGACTCCCGGAAGGACTTCAAAAACTCTTCACACATAAATCTGAAGAGGTAAATTAACTTACTTAAATTTAAATATGAAAGTATCAGAAATACGTAAAAGAAATTGTGCGTTATGGAAAACTAACGTAATGTAATGAAAGTGGAGGCACGTGCAGTATAATTACGTGTGTAATTTACACCTATTTATTCTTCTTTTCAGTTTTTTATTCCTTTTTCTTCATTTGATGGTTATAATTCAGAAGAGCGTTGTATGTTATAACAAAGAAGCGTTTATTTGAATGGTCGGCGGACTTGACATTCCACTACACTACTTTGGGTCGATTTCATTTCCTCTTTGCACACCATGTGACTGGGAAAAGAAAGACTTGGAGCAAGGAGATCCGGCCAGGTGGGGAACTGATGTCTGGAGGCGAGGCTGTTTGAAAGAGACGGGGCAACGCAAGAACGACAGCAAAACCTTGGTGTAACCGATGTCTCGTTAACTTGCAGATGGATTTAGGTAAAAAAGATCCAAAGATTCAGTCGTGTCATGGTCTCCGAGCTGTGAGGACGTATTTCCTAAGCGCTCCGAGGATCACCGCAGGTATGCATCCAATGGCGTACCACCGTAAGCCAAAGACGCTCGCCCTCGTCGCCACCTCGGAAAGGCACCTTCTCGCTGTCGGAATGGCCGTGTTTCAGTTCAGCAGCTGCCTCCTCAGCTTCGCGGGTCACGTGGCCCTCTCCGCTTCCTTCCCCGCGTTGGCGGCACGCGTTTTCCGCGCTTTCTTCATCCCAATCCCGGCGTCGTTGGTGGCTGTTTGAGTCCCGCCAAATTCCGTTGAAATTCAGACGTCACCCGAGTTCCAAACAACTTACAGGCACTTACTAGTTCCTTCAGTCAACGTGACACCGTAGTAATTATAGGTGGGCAGAACGACATAAATCATCGCAGTAAATTTAACCCAGAAGAACATCTACAAGCAATTCTAAAGACTGCCAGTCACACTAATGTCATCATGACTACTCTGGCCGCCTGGCACAACAACATTACCACAAACAATGAAATTAAAATGGCACACAAACATTTAAAACATCACTTGAGAGAGACACCAATTACACTACTTAATGTTGACAATCTCTCAAGAAACCTATTTACAAAACATGGTCTCCACCTAAATCAGGTAGGCAAGCAGAAACTTGGTGCCATGTTAACACAAGTGTTGAACTTTTTCCATCCTCACAGCCACACACCTCATCCCCCCTCACCCCATCCACCTGCTCCATTTCCACCTACCCCCCTACCACCCCCATTTCATGATCCTGTCCCAACGGCCACACCTGTCACTCTCACACCTGCTCCAATTTCCTTTCCTAGTCCAAATCCTAAGCGAACGTACAACTTTTCTTGCAACTGCAGACCACCTCCCTCTTATGACCAGTAGCAACTACACTTAACAGGAAAGCCCACAACACACAAAAACAAACATCTATGTGTACTGCATCAAAATGTTCAGTCTTCAAGAAACAAGCTCACAGACTTAGAAATATTACTTGAACAAAATCTATAATACTTAACAATATTATGCTTCAGTCAACATTGGTTAACGCAACAACAACTAGATAGCACACACATTTCAGGTTTCACTCTAGCTAGTGGCTCATGTAGGGAAATAGGCAAATCACATCACGCTTATAGTGGTACGTGCATCTTCGTTAAAAATAATATTAATTATGCGTCAATCACAGATTACTCCTCTCTGTTAAAAGATGAAGACTTTAAAATATCCATTATAGATTTACCGAAACAGAGTATGGATCTTATGTACATGCCACAGCCCCGCAGGAAACACAAAGGTTTTCGTATTGGTCTTGTCAAACGTAAAAGATGCAGGAACTATAAAATATTATGTGGTAATTTTAATATAAACTGTTTGTCAAAATCAAATGAAGAGAAACTATTCAAAAATTTACTTAAATCGTTCATTTTACAAACCATATTTCCAGGAAAATAAACTCATCATAAACACCAGTAAAACTGTCTCCCTATACTTTCGGAATCCAGTCTCTAAAGAAAAGCCTTCAGCACAATTGATGATAAAAAACATGACTGTAAGAATAGTTCAAAAAACAACTTTCCTTGGATTGACTGTTCAAGATGATCTAAAATGGAACTCCCATATCACAAATCTAAACGACAAGCTTACCAAGTCATATTATGCCATATACATCCTGAAGTCAAATTCAAACTTAGATACGCTGCGAATGGTGTACTTTGCAAATGTTCACTCGCACCTAAAATACGGAATAATATTCTGGGGAAATTCTCCAGAAGTATTCAAACATTCATAATCCAAAAACGAATATTGTGAACAATGACAAACACTCACAAACATGAGTCATGCAAACCACTGTTCAAAAAGTTACAAATACTACCACTCCCATGCACGTACATATTTGAAATATTAATCTTCACAAAGATGTCACTTATGGGAAACAAGGATTCTGTTACTCTTAACACAGAAGTTCATAACTATGATACTAGACAAAAAAGAAATATGCATGTTCTACACAGGGAAACTTCACTTTTTCAAAAAAGTACCCTTATAGAAGGCATTACACTATACAATAAAATTCCTAGTGAATTGAAAAGCTTAAACTCGTTACACACATTCAAAAATAAACTGTAAGTTTTTCTGTTAAACCACACATTCTACAGTACAAAAGAATGTATGCACCATTAACACGTATCTAAATCAATATAAACGAGTACTAATAATTTTTGCTTTTTCTGTTGCATGTTTTCAAACCCGCCTAAACTGGTTGTTGGATATAAAGGACGGACTCAGCTTTGGCACAAACCTATGAAGAATTTCTTTTTTTATTATTATTGATTCTTAACCTAAGACCGGCTTCCCACGGCGCGACCGCAGCGCGCTTCCTTCAAGCAGCAGAGCCCTTCCGACGCAGCCACCGCCGGAGCCACGGCCGCACCGCCGCCGCCTTGGAAGGGGGTGGGGGTCTGGAGGGGAAGGTTTCGCCGGCACAGTGGGAAGGCGCCCATTTAAAGCTGTGTTCTGCTAGCCGTGGCGCGTGCCCCCTCAAGTAGCTGGAGTTCGGCGTCGGCTGCCGCGGAAGCCGCCACCCGCTGCACGTGGGAAGGCCTCCATTCAAACCAATGTGCTGTGTTCTGCTAGCGGTGGTGCGTACGCCCTCCGCTTCGCGTAGCGAGAGTCTTGACGGACGCGCGCTGCCGTCGCGATGTGGATGAGTTCATTGCTCCTCTGGGCTGAATGGTTTCCGTCGCTGCAGCTCGGGCGGTGGCCGCAGGTAGCCAGGCCCCAGTTTTGATCGGCGGCTGGGTCAACGCCCCCAGACAAAGCCAATCTGGTATTGACGACAGCGGGCGGCGGTCGCTGCGCGTCCCTCGCCGCTTCTGCGTGAAGTCAAGTACTGGTAGCAGATTGCGTTGCATGCGATTTTCTTTTACTAAATTAAGGCCAAGCACGGCCTATAAATGTATCTGGACTGGGAACAGCGCGGTTCAACATTTCTAAGTCCGAAATCAGAAATAAATTCAACGGGCTGCGCGCAGAGATGCGATCGCAGTCAATGATCAGAAGAAACACCTTTCTCCTTGCTCGCCAGTTCTATTCTGCCTTTGTGTCCGCTCACACAAGCGTCCACGAAAGCCCCGGTTTCCGCCTTTCGGAGAGTTCATCAAATTTTTCAAATCTAGTTGGTGATAGGTTGCAAGTATGTCCAACCGCTGAAGGCGTTTTAAAGCGATATTGGGGAGGAAAATTTCCCGGATTCTCCGTCTCTTGTTTCTTTGTGTCACAGTGTGTTTACAAAAACACGTGCGGTTCTAGCTGCGTCGCAGTTGCAGTCCCGGGCGAACACAATTCTCGCTAATGGCTACTGGGGGGCTCCGCAGTGGCTCGAAGGGGGTGGCTACATCCTTTCTGAAAGGGTGTTTCGCAAAAGATACGTAATGAGGGCAGTGGCCGGCGGTGGAAGGGTCGCAACTGCGTGTGCTCGTCGAAGTCCCTCGTCGTCGGCGCGTCGGAGAGAGCTCCTTGTGGCGCGCTATTGGAAAGCTATTGAACTGAATATGTCTTACTTTTAATGTATTCTTATAATGGTACAGAAACTCTTTTGATATTCTTTGTATATAAAGACCTTGTACTGTGTATGAGTTTATATTATACTATTTTATTGAATAATCATGAAGTAAGATTTTGTTAAAATCTTTTTAATTTTAAATTTAATTTTTTTAAATTTACTTTAGCGCTATATGAAGTATTTAGCGAACACTTCCGTCCGTTGTTTGCCGGTACGTGTGTTGTTTGATGAATTTCCAGCAGAGTCATTCTAAGCTCACCCCAACGAGCATGCCTGTCTCTCGCCGTCAACCGTAGCGGACGGGCGTTCTCCCGGACGTGTTCCCGAGTGACCGTTAATAAGTTGTCGCACGTTCTTACGTATAATGTATTATACTTTAACTTTTACGAATTAATTATTTATCATACCCAAGAACATAACAGTCTGTAACAAGGGTTGTTGGTACAGGGTTTTGATACCATTTTTAAATAACAATCACAGACAGTGCACTGAAGGAACAAAACAAGTGGGGACAAAATGGAGACAAGTGGCACAAAATGGGACAAGGGGAAGAAAAGGACAAGAGATGTTACTGAATGGGACACAGGGGACAAAGGGGCAAGGTAGACAAGATGGACAAAATTCACGGACTGACTTTTTGTAATACTAATGAAAGTAGAAGACATCACAGCTTCAAATGGCATTTCATTCAGTGGAAATTCAAAAATATTGTCACTTTAATATATCTGTATCAAAACAATTTTGAAAAAAGATCGTTCACATTTATTTCCAAAATATATGTTTTATGGCAAAGACATATTTATCCGAAGATTTATCTGCACTTGCAAAATCTAAACCCAAAAGCCTTCTAAAACTACTACGTGCTCTTAATTTGTTTAGATGGACGGTTGCTAAAAGCAATTTCATCGATGTAAATGACAAAAAATAAGTTTTTAATTTGTAAATTATTGACATGAGTTTAGTTGTGTTATGGAATAGAAACTTTGATGTTCTTGCTACGTGAAGAACTATTGTATTACGCCATTGCAGTGGCCAACACGGGGTCAGGAGTGGTTACTCACGCGAAAGTCAGGTACACATTATTTCAGGATCTAGCAGATGAAATTGACGATGACGGGAGAGTAGACGCAGTAGTTATAGATTTTGGCATAGTGTTCGATGTCATTCCCAATGATCGGCTTGTACAAAAATTAATGAATTCAGTCATCGATTCCAGGGTGGTGGCGTGGATTTGCGAGACAGAAAACAAAGTTCGAATTGCGCAAGAGTTGTATTCCGAGACAAGCGTTACGTCAGGAATACTGCAGGGGAATGTCATTGGATCTCTTTTATTTCTAGCGTTCGTCAATGATCTGCCAGCCGATTGCATAATATATCGTAGTATGAATTCGAAAGAAGATGAAAAAATGCTGCAACGGAATCTTGATGCGTTATATTACTGGGTGGAAAATAATGGAATGTCCATAAATAGCTCTAAAAGCAAATTCATCAGTTAAGCAGGGTCTTAAATACAGAAAAACCAATTACCATTAAAATGATGACATTATTCTGAAAGTTTCCTCATGCAAGTACCTGAGAATCCATTTCGATAGTAAATTAAGCTGCAAAAGACACGTAGATTTTGTTGTAGGGAAAGCCTGGAAATCTCTTCACTTTGTAATGCACATCTTAAAAAAGAGTACAGCAAACGCGAAGGAAATTGCTTATTTATCACTTGTTTGACTTACAATGGAATAATTTGTTGCGATCGAGCTAAATTATGAAGTGTTAACATTTGGAAAGGATACAGCGTAGAGCAGCTAAATTTACTTTCAGGGACAAGAAAATGCCAGGATGGGATTCACTCGAAAACAGGCGATCAGTAGCAAGACTCTGCGCCTTATATAAAGCTTATAGTGGTAATGAAACTTGGAAAGAAGTTAATCGGCGGCTAAGTATTTCTACATACATCAGTAGGGGGGATCACAGGCACAAAATAAATTTAAGACAGCAGAGGACGGATGCCTGGAAATTTTCTTTCACAAATCGAACGATAACGGAATGGAATAGATTGCCTGCAAAAACCTTTGAACCCTTCCATCGTAGTGCTCAACAGTTTAGGAAATTAATATAGAGAATCAGTTCAAAGAGCAAGTCCATCACGTTTGGTAGGGGTCGAAGTTAGAATGAATCTGCGTACAATCTGAACAATAATGTTGTACCCCGAGTCACGTCTTGCAAATACTTAGGAATACAGCTAGACAGTAAATTGAGCTAGCTGTATTAGAACATGGCGCGGTATGTTGTTGGAACCCATATAGAATATTGCAACAAAGGAATCTAGAAAAGCTCCAGCGTAGAGCATCAAAATTTACTTTCAGGGGTACCAAGAATAAAGGGGTATGGGAGTCACTCGAAAGGAGGAGAGTCACGTCTCTATGCAATGTGTAAAGCGTACACAGGCCTTCGAGCGTGGAAAGAAATTCTAAGTCGATTAGGAAAACCTACATATTTCGGCAGAGCGGATCACATGCACAAAATTCAGACAAGAATTCAGAAAACGGACGTTGGGAAATATTCATTCGAGAATCGAACCATTATAGACTGGAACGGTTTGCCTGTGACAATCTTCAATCCCTTTCCTCAAAGCCTGAGCAAATTTAAAAATAAATTAGTTTCTTGAATGTTGATGTGTGTGTTATAAGTATATTTAATAAAAAACAGTGTAATTAACTATGTTTTCTATGTAATTTGGTATTATTATTATTTATATTCTGTGCAGGCAGTGGCGTTCTGAAACTTGAGAGAAATGAGTGCGTAAGAAAGACTTTACGGCTCGTTGTTTTGCAGTGCGGTGAAGTGAAGTGTGGAGAAGTGGAGTTCTCTGAAAGATTGCACAGTGAAATGTTCACGTGAATTTGTAAAGTTGTTAAGTTCTTTAATGTTAAGTTAGTGTACTCTGCCACAAAGTTCTCACACTTAATTGCAGAATTATTAATAAATCTAATCTAATAATCATTGGATTTAAAAAAGACTATTAGGGACTTAACTGAGAATAGTAGGTTATAGAACGGTGCGTAAGTAATATATTGTGAAGTGAGGTGTTATGCAGTGTAGAACAGAGAAATAATGAAGTGATTAAAGGGTCATAGTCAAGTGAAGTGAAGTGTAGTAAAATGCAGTGGTCTTAATTGAACAAAAATTCAGTGCGGAGTTAGATTATAGAAGTTTCTTCTTTTTAAGGTAATTTAATATTTTATGAATTAGTTTTTATATCATTATTATTATTGTTTTATAAGCTGTTTTTATTGTTTCCATGATTATTGTATCATTATTATTATATAATTTGCATGTTACCTGTATTATCTTATTCATGTAATTAGCTGCCACCGGGTTATGCCCATTTGCAGTTCAAATAAATTTATCTCATCTTATTCATAATAATTATTTTTGTTAAGTTATTTAATTTACTTGAGAGTTATATGTAATTTATTTTTGAGAATTGTGTGCTACTTTTTTGAATACCATTGTGTGGTTTTGTTCTGCAGTAATTTTGTTGCTCCAGGCCACGATTTATTCAATAAAACAAAACTAATGTATTTGTATTGTATTTTATTATACATCAGGGTTCCCTCTGTATTCTTTCAATTATTGTGACACATATATATATATAACCAAAATTTATGTAATAATTGCATCTACATAGTAACAATAAATAAAAATTATGATACAATATCACATCCAAGTGAAGATTTCATATTATAATACATATTGTTGATTTAACATTAATAAACTTCATAAGATACAAATGGAAATATTCACCTTACAATATTTAGTTACATACTAAATTAAAGTTACTAAAACATAGTCAATGACCTGAAAATTAATTAAAATGTTTTAAATAATGCACAACCAATGCATTTGAACTGAGAATCAAATATTTTCTTTATCTTTGAAGTATCCCTCACAGATTTTATTAAAGAAGGATTCAATGTTCCACTTCTGTAAATAATTACTCAGTTCTAGAATAAAGACTGAGACACAGGCAAAATACAAACTACAAGAAATACGCTTTCCTAAAATCAGGCTATCCAAAACAAACTCTGATACATTATAGAATCATTTCTGCCTTATTCACAAATATTTACAAGATCTGCATTTACAATACCAAACACGAAAGAACCAATAATCAAAAATATTTGATATGAAATTAACATCAATAGAAATAAATTTAAATTTCTTCCCCTCCGTTAGTCACAATTTTGATGCAGATCCTTATAATGGCACATGATACATGTGAAATAATTTAATCTTTCATTAAAATTGAAAGTAGATGACAGTTTCAGGATAGTGTTTCCATCTATCACACAATACTCCTGCAGTGGAATTATAAAACACCTTGTTTCAATAATGCACTGTGAATTTAAAATTACATTTACATCAACATTTGCATACTGTTATTCACTAGGCACAACTATTGTCACGTACAATTTATCTCCACAAAACATGAATTAACAGTTTATCTGCTGATCCATTAAAAATAATAATAATAATAATAAAAACATTAAAACAACCACACACAGGAATTGTAATTAGGAAGAATGTCATTATGTTACAAGAATCCTGTAAGTTCCCAAATTTGAATTGTTATAATGCTACATATAGAAAACTATTTTGCGAATACCAATATTTATTAAAACCAAATTGTCCTTTTCTTCATATTTTAATTTTTTAACCTCATTTTTAAGCTTAAACTGTATATAAATAAAATTCATTATTCATTTTGTGCAATCATAACAAAGAATTAGTTCAAAATCACAATGAATTATTTTGAGAAATCAAATTCAAACATCTAGGTTTCAAAGCTACAGCTCGTTGAAAAATCTAAATGGAAACTACAGTGTTGTCAACACAGTGAAACTATAATTAAATGACACTTCCATGAAATACCTTTCATCGATGATCTCTGTAATCTCAAAGCGTTACAACACCACAACCTCAGTTCAAATTCTTGCAATAATTTAGCACAATTTATTGTAGTAAGATCTAACAGAAAATACAGAATAATGTTACAGCATTACATTTTCAAAGTATTTCATTAATGATTCTCTACTTTGCTCCTCTAGTACTAATTTTTGAACATACATCAGGGATGATATACATAATATACACATATGTATATGTATGAATATACGAATATGTGTGTATTTGTGTGTGCATATATATATATA
>BOPP01000350.1:490183-520931 GCA_017312745.1 Gryllus bimaculatus | reverse complement strand
TTATTATTATTATTATTATTATTATTATTATTATTATCATTATTATTATTATTATTATTGACCTCTCTTCCCACCTACACCATAACATCTGGATCTGAGGAAGGTCACAGCATGACAGTCGAAACCTAAGCATCTGTGCCTAGGACCCAGCGCCACTCTGAGAGCCAAGTAGTTACTGATTCCGGCTGTGGAAGCTTATGGTTTTACTTAATGATGCATGTTTAGCTATTTAATGGCACATGTTTGCATGCATATTTTAGGATTTGATAACACATGGAAATCCTGTCTTTACTGATAACTGTCAGCACTAGGCAACCAACTAAATAATATTTAGCAAAAATGCTCAAAAATAGCAGACATATTGTTTGTGTAACAAAAGACTTTAGGACAAATTTAATCATTGTTCACCATATTTAGTAACTTCAATTGCTGCTTTCTTTATAAATAAAATTACCTGATTTCCTTGCACCACCAAAGGGCTGTTGTCCTACCACAGAACCAGTAGATTTGTCATTAATGTAGAAATTTCCAGCAGTCTGTTTCAACTCAACAGTTGCTTTCTTCAAAAATTCCCTGGAAGACACATTTCATTCACTATTAGTACAAGTTAAGGAACATTTTCTCATATTTTCTAATTAATATTTCACAAAGATACCCAATAAATGTCTCACACCTGTGACTTACAGCAAATTAGGAAGTCCAAAGGAAAACAGTAACAATAACCAAACACAAAGATTCAACATCACATATGTCCAGTTTTTATTGATGATTTTCATTTCATTTCACAAACTAGTAGTTCCCTGGTTACTTACATGTTTACACTTACTTTCTCAAATTATTTCTATTAAATGTTCTCAACACAAAACCATTCTTTCTTGTTCACCAAAATAAGACACAAGAAATTACAAGAAAAAAACTTTAATTAAAAAAAAAAAGTTTTATGTCTGGGCATCATCCATTCAATACCATTCTGTAATCAATTTCATTGACTATAATCTCTAAATTATTTGAATATAGTACCAACAAATTAAACCTTCTCCTAAAAAACTTCATAATCATTGAACAGCTTGGTTTTAAGGCTAATCACTCGACTGTAACTAATTTCTTTATTATACAAAACTATTTGATTGACAAAATTTAACGAAAGTCTCAAGTAGACGTAATATGATCTACTAAAACAATTGAAACAGTTAACACTTTCAGTCGCAGGCGCTAGGAGACAGGTTGGGTCCAAGAACTGGAGGTATTTAGCGGTATTTTAACTGACATCTTTAATTACTTTGGTAAAACAAATGCATAAACCCTTACTATTTTTAGAAAGTTTTGTATTTTGTTTATTGAAAACAAATGGAAAATAGTTAAAGTTGCCATCTTCTTACTTTTTCCCCCCTTAAGAAGATACTTCTTAAGAAGGGAAGTTCAAAAATGAAACTTCGCAAGCACTAGTAAAACGATTTCAAGACAACTCCTCATAACCACCAGCAAGACAATCTCCCTGAATTTCATGAATTCCCAATCTAAAGAAAAACTCTCACAGCATTTGCTAATAAATAATAACTCTGTAACGATATCTCATAAAACTACCTTCCTTGGTCTATCAATTCAAGAAAACCTGCAATGGAATGTTTACATCTCAAATCTTAACAAGAAGCTCACCAAATCTATGCCCTATACACTCTTAGGTCAAGCTCTAACATTGAGACACTTCAAACAATGTATTTTGCTCACACCTAAAATATGGAATAATATTCTGGGGAAATACCCCTGAAAGCACTCGCACATTTATTATCCAAAAAGTAATATTGTGAACAATGACCAGCACTCATAAGCTGGAGTCTTGCAAACCTTAGTTCAATAAACTAGGGATTCTTCCTCTACCAGGCATGTATATATTTGAAATAGTGATCTTCACAAATAAGATTTTCATGGAAAACAAAGACACCTTTACTCTAAATTCTGATGTACACAAAAGGATAACCTACATGTTCCCCACTCTGGAACTACACTTTATCAAAAAAGTATTCTAATAGAGGGCATTACACTTTACAATAAACTGGAAAATGATATTAAAGACAAACACAATTCATACATACAAAAGTAAATTGAAAGCTTTCCTGCTTCAGATGTTCTACAATGTGAAGGAATATTCAAATCACAACAATACTTCCTGTAAAAAATGTTATTTTATAAAAATTCTTATCCGATATGACATTCTGTTTCGTGTTGACTGTTTCGAGCAGAAGCAAAGAAAAACAACTGGCATATCAGGTTCTGCGATGTAATAGGAGAATACCTGACCAAAAATTATGTTTCCTTCACCCTGGATTTGCTAGATGCATTAGGTGCTGCAGTAGGGCTTGGTGTACAAATAATAATAATAAATAAATTTAAAAAAATGCCAAAACCTGCCTCATACTCCTCACTATTTCAAGATTTAAACAGAAAGTACTAATATTGTTAAATTATATATTTATTTATTTATTAACAGACTGTGAAATACAAATAATATAATACAAGTATGTACATTATTATTCTGCTGAGGAATTAATCCAGTGTGGGGGCCTGTTATCAATCTTTTTTTTCCCAGAGCAACAGTTTTTTTCAAGAGCTCGTTTATAAAAGAAAAAAGAAAAGAAAAACAAACAAACAAAAGAAGAACAAAGCATAAATTACAAAAGAAAAAGAAAATTCGAAGTACAGAAAGTAAAAAAGTAGTTACCACAATATAGTTTAATTTCATAATTCTCATTGAAAAACTGAAGAAACTGTCTCATCGCTAAGCTCAATTATAAAGTTTCTAAGCAATTTCTTTGAATTTTTACGCAGTTTATCATAGCTGGTAGTTTTGAGTTCACTACTCAGTAAATTAAAAATCCTATAACTAATATTATTATGGTTACGTCAACTAATTTCTTTCCCAATTTTCGGCAGTACTAATAACTTGTTTCTCTTATTATTTTTACATAGTGATATATATTTCTGTTTAAGATAGTCAAAATTATTCAAAAGAGATTTTTCTAAGAAAAATTTTCTTTATAGAGACAAGTCTATACGTTTTAAAAAGTAATTCAGAGGAATATAGTTTGGTTTTTCTATAAACGATTTTAAGTATTCTCTTTTGAACATCTTGTAGCATTTTAATTGCGTTATAGTACGCACCACCCCTTGTTATAATTCCATAAGTAGCAATATTCCAAAATAACGCAAAATACATTATTAACAATTGTTTTTCGCTAAAAATAACCCGCAATTTATAAAACACATAAATTAAATAATGGACTTTATTTGTGACCTGTGTGATATGTTGTTTCCACTTCAAATTTGAGTCAACACATATTCCAAGATATTTGGCTGAATTCACTTGTGTCAGAAATGGACAATCACACATATCACTATTAATATCAAACGAACTAGTATGTAACTAGCTCAATATTTGAAGGTATGCTGTCAACATAACTGCCATAGGTTATGAAAACAGTTTTTTGAATATTTAAAGTTAGGAAATTTACACTCAACCATTTCGCAGACTCAATTTAGCTTGTGCTAAATCCTTTACTTCAGAGCAAGTTTTAGCTTTAACAATTAGCGTAGTGTCATCAGCGAAAGACACAATTTCACCCTTTGGTAGAATATCAAAAAAATCATTAATATACAAGAGAATGGTTCCTTGAGGAACTCCACAAGTTACATTTAACTCGTCACTGATAATATTATTAATTTTTACCACCTGCATTCTCCCAGTAAGATGACTATCAATTAATTTGTTGGCATTTCCTCAAAATCCATAGTTATACAACTTTTTCAACAGAATTTTGTTATTGACTGTATCAAAAGCCTTTGCTAAGTCCAAAAACACCGATAAACACAGAGTGTTTTTATCGATAGCAAGGCTGATTTGGTCAGTGACATTTTAACGCATCTTCAATACTCTTATTTTCCTGGAATCCAAATTGGTATTTATTTATAATATTATGCTTCTTTACAAAATTTATTATTCTTATTTTAAAAACTTTCTCAAAACTTTTTGCAAAATTGGATACCAGTGATATGAGTCTATAATTCGTAGCTTTTTCTGGATTTCCAGATTTAAAAATGGGTACAATTTCCGCTTTTTTTAAATGATCAGGAAAAATTCTGTCCATAATACTCTTATTGATAATATGTACTAGCGGTTTCATTACATAAGGGGAAATTCTTTTTATAATTTGAATTGATATTTTATTGCTACCTGCCTTTTTGTTACTGTTCATACTTGTTATTATTGTCAGAATTTCTTCTTCATTGGTCAGTGTAAGGAAAATCGAGTCTCGAATTGTAGGCTCGTTTGCCACATCATTGCTAATTTCTCCAAATTCTGCTGTCATTTTTGAACCAATTTTAGCAAAGAATTTGTTGAGATGACTAGCGATTTCGAGCTCGGTCTCGAGAACTCCATTTTCACCTTTAGTATAGATTTTAACACTTGTTTCTCAATCTTATTTTTTCCCAATTTTTTATTAATGTATTTCCATAGATTATTGACGCTATTCGATAACTTACTAACCATTTCATTGTAATATGACTGGATTTTTTAATTAAAGTGTTTAGCACATTTTTATATCTAATATATTTACTTTTAATTTCAATATTATCAGGATTCAGTTTCATTTTTTTATATAGTAGGTTTTTATTTTTACATGATATGATTAAGCTCTTAGAGATCCATTCCTGTCTGGGTTCCATTCTTTTCTATTTTTACCACGAATTTGTTTTTTAGTTGAAGAAAGGTCAATACTTTGTTCGATGAATTTGCTATATTTTATTTGGGTTTTGAGTATTGGATTTATATTTGGATCTCTAACAGTTGGTATAGTGTCTATAACCACCATTGTTGCAAGGTGGTCTGTCAAATCCAGATCACCTACTAATGGTGTTATAGAAGTGCTTTCAGCGGTTTTAGCAGAAACATGGTCTATACATGTTGCTGAGATTAATGTGATCCTAGTAGGGATGTTTATCAAAGATCTGTAACCAAATTCCAAAAAATTATTAAGATAATCATTAACCAATTCATTATCATTCAATATGTCAAGGTTAATGTCTTCCATTATAATGTGATTATTAACATGGGACAGATCATGTAAATAAACATATAAATCACTTATAAAATCCGTTAGCGTAACGCTGTGGGATCTATAAAATAATGAAATATACATTTTTCCGTTATTGGATTTCAGTTCAGTATATATTACTTTGATTTTTCCCATGCTTTTGCTAAAGTTCGTCTAATAGTATTCCTCACATATATGCAGGTACCATCATTCCTATTTAAATTACTATTTAATTGAAAAAGCTTATAACCGTCAATCTCAAACCAATTAACATAATTTATTTCAAATGTTTCTGAACATATAATAATACTGGGTTTCTCAACCATAGCATTAATACATAATTTCAAGTTATCGAGATTTCTATTTAAACTCCTTATATTGATAAGCATAATTTTTAAACCAGAGATACCACATAAGTAATCATTCAATTCATTTAAGTTTCTGCATTTATTTGTGTTATGATTTGGTAAATTAGCTTCTAAATGTTCCATATAAAATTTAAAATTAAAATATATAAGGGCGAAACTGTGTCTATCCCAGTCACACTAACACATTGTTCTGGAAATAGAGACATTTTTGTAGTATTTGTATGTTCCTCATACATCTTCATCAAAAGCAAAATGGTTTGTGTCCAAATTTAATTTAAATTTCTCATTAGCCTTGATGCAATTGCTACATTTTTTCCCGTTATCCCTTTTACAATCTCTAGATTCACGAGTCCCGGCACAGTAGGGGCAAGCAAGGTCATTCTGACATTTTTAGCACTGTGGCCATATCCGTTACATTTAAAACACCGATTCACATTGTAATCTTCAAAAACCCTACATCTTTGCCAACCTAAATACAGATATTAACATCTAATAACCTCTCGAAACAGGTCAGGGTCCAATTCTACCAAGATTGTTCGTGTATCTTTATGTCTGAATTTTTGCACATGAAGAACTTTAATCTCACCGTTTGTAAGATCAGGGAAATCAATCAAAGCCGATTTTGCACTCTGGACATCGTAGTCCTCACTTACACCAACAATCTTGATTCACGGTTTTCTCATCTTCTTCGATTCGATTTTACACTTATCTTCAAAAACATTTTGAATTTTTCGATCATCTTGTCACAATCCAGTTTCGAGTCACATTTAATAATTACAGTTCCCCCTTTAACTTCTTTAACTGAGCTCACGGCGACTTTCATATTTGTCACGTTGATTTTCACTTTTATTTTCTTGACCACTTTACCAGCCTCATTTTTGTCAACAGGTTTTACAATGATCAGAGGAACCTTGTTGAGCGCAAACTTTGCCTTGTTCGCCGAAACATTCGCATACGTTGTTTTAGTCTCCCAATTTTTATTTTTCTCAATTTCGTTGATCTTTTCATCGAGAAGACCATTTCTTGCTCCATTTCTAGTATCAAAAGCTTTAGCAATTCATTTTCCCGTTTTAAGTTTTTATCAGCGTTATTGGAATCTATATCGCAACATCTAATCAGGTTTGACTTCTCTTGAAAAACTATGTTTTTCCGTCTTTCCAAACATGATTTATGGTACGCCGTACCACAGTTCAAGCACACATACGTCGACAATACCTTAGATTTGCAGCTTCCAAAAGTGTTCATCTTTCCTCATATGCAATTCTTGGATTAAACATTTAACAAAGATTGCACTAGGTGGCGCGAGAGGGCCCGTCGCCGGGGCGGCAACACCTCGTGCTGATGTTTCTCATAATAAACACTTATTAGAATGCACTTCACTGCACAGAGATATTTAAACAAGTCACTCTCTTAATATAATATTATAAATTATATTATAATACTGTTATTATAATTTAATTAATATATTATTATTATTATTATTATTATTATTATTATTATTATTATTATTATTATTATTATTATAAGTAGTAGCAGTAAAATGACAATAACAAGTACATTTTAGTTTTACTTTAAACATGAAACAGTACAAATTTGGAAATGTTAAATTATTTTGCTACTAAAAATAATTATCTACAGTATAATATCTTAATCTAACTGTAACAAGTATTGTTGTATAATTCCTAGGTCAATGACTTCATCTCGATCAGGGATCAGGTTTTATGTTCTGTTTCCCCAGTCCCTTGAGCAAATGATGGCCCCTTAGATGGCCCCTTGTTTCGCTTCAGGACAGTAATGTAACTTCGCTCTCTTAACCATTGACATATTTACTCGTCATACATGATTGTAATTGTATATGTGGCTGAATAATAATAATAATAATAATAATAATAATAAAAAAAAATATAATAATAACAATAACAACAACAATAACAATAAATTATTATTATTATAATTTTTTTTTGCGAGAGGAAAAAATGCGTTCTGCACCGTCAGGGATTCAGGTGGTATAATCCAAGTTGTGTGGGACTCCCACTCTCGGTGGTACACCCACTAAAAAGGCCTCTCTCTACTTATGCCCATGCGCCTCTACACGGAATCGTGGCGAGACATTACTTCATGGAGAGGCAGGCTGGTAGCTGAGCTTTTACTTCAAGTTAAAAGCGAAGCCGTTCTTCTTTCCTTTTCATGACCAATGTCAGATATTCTTGTACTGTACTCTACTCCTCTGATTTTAACATACACTGCACCAAGTTTAAAGGAGAGATGTCCACTTTCAGGTCTTCATTCAGCTTTGTTCTCCAAGTTTTCCATGCTGAGCATACAAATACTGTATGCAGTGTGACATTATCTTCATACCCACATAATAAATATTGAGGGTCTGTTGCTCTTTTAAATATAAACAAGTAAGACCAGAGAGAACCTGCGAGAGGTAATAATTTACCTCGCCCTGACTTCTATTGAACCACGGTTCTATGATCGGTATCAACTGGTGAGTCTATCTTCATTTAGTGTCACCATCCCACCTCATCTGCCATTCTGACAAGAGAGATGATTGTGCCCTCTTCTTTATGTCATCTTTTATTCTGCATGGAGGTCCCTTGCATACCAAGACAGAGGGACTCTTCACCTCGTCGTAACACTTTTCCTTTCTCTTACCAGATCAATAGGGGTCATAGATCATCTCTAGCCAGGATTCCCACATCACTGTCTGAGACCGTGCGGTGTGCTGACACTATTCTCTGCCCCAATCTCTGTTGCACTTGTGCGAACTTCCATCCCACGCTTGCTTTCCCTACTCTGTCAGCCCACACCGGAGGCGCATAAAGCCTTTGTGAGTGAGCTATGCTGGCAATCATACGTCTCTTGGCTTCTTTTGGTCCTCCTATAATAAATAATTTGGCATAATTCTGGAGAGGTTTGCTCCAGTCTCTGGGGAACGAAACTCAGCCTATGGTTTATTTCGACACCCAAGTATGTACTTTGGCGTTTCCAGGGGATGTTTACTCCATCCAAGGTGATGCAGGGGAGTTGGATAGCTCTTCTCTCCGTTACTAGTACTGCCTCTGTCTTTTCAGATGCCATATTCAGGCCTCTTTGCGTCATCCATCTTTAAACCCTGAAGAGGGACTCATTTAGGTGCATCTCTAGCAGTTCTGCTGTGGCTAGTAATCAGTGTGTTGTCTGCATATCCAATCAGCTGGGTATGTTGCGCTAAGTCAATTTTTAGTAGATCGTCATACATGAACTGATGATGATGATATTAAGAACAAGAAAATAATAGTTCAGCAAATACGTCTTGACATTCTCATCAACAAAAAAATTTTTTAGTCAAAAAGATACTTTGTAAATTTATTTTCACTAAATAGGAATAATTAGTTAAAAATTTTCAAAAATTCTCAGGAGGTCTCTTCAAAATTAGGGGGTCTTATATTCTTATATCTTATATTCTGGTAAATACGGTATCTACTTTGATGAAAAGTCTAAGTGCAGTTTTGGAGCTAATGTTGTTGATACATAGACAGAAAATACATTTTTCAGTATCAGGGAGCCTAGAAGTGTACAATGACCTTGACATAGATTTGTTGCAACATTGAATAACTTTCTCCATATTATGTATATGAGAAAGTAACATTAATTTGCAATGTAAATTCTAATGTTAAACAATTGGAATTAACTGGAACTAACAAAACTTTATTTCATAGATATTCAGTGTATATAATTTCAATACAATTATTCAGAGCTTCACTCTGGGCAAATTATTGGCACATTATTTTAAGACTTTAGGGTCCCAGAAATATTATCTACTAATACTAGTGGTACTTACTCATCATTTCCAAATATAGCTCCTGTCAGAGCATACGGGGTTGAGTTCCCAACAAGTTCCAAGGTTGAATTAACATCTTTATCCTTGTACACATACACAGCTAATACGGGCCCAAAGAGTTCATTTACCATAATATCATCCTTTGGATTCTTTGACTCAACAATCGTAGGATGGATGAAATATCCTTTACTGAAACAAAATTTATAATTAAAAAATTGAAATAGAACACCTACATACAAATAAAAAATTTAAAAACATTGAAATCAACTTTTTAAAACTACAGATCTTATTATCAAATTAGTTCATTGGATTGGTCAATATGGATAAAGAAACAATTAGTTATGCCAATGTTTCAAAATATTTAATTTCTTCATCAGGGCAAGACAAATCAACAATGCATGAGAACAAACAAATTTAAATTAATTAATTCATAAATAAATTATCACTAGAAAACAAACAAATTTATGAACTAAGACAAATAAAACACCAAAATAAAGAACGTTCACACCTCAGGTCCACAGCCTCATTTTCACCCACCACAACCAACTCCACTTGTAGTTACTAAAGCATGTGGGTCCATTGTGTGACAAGTCTGAATCAGGCCACGGCCTGAACCGCAAATGAATGAGAACTGATTGAATTGAATGAACCACACGCTACAGCCACTCCACCATGTGTTTCTGGTCATGTACAGGTTAAATTAGCAATATAACCAGACAACATTTTGAGGAAAACAGATGCAAATGTATCAAAACTAATGTATTGACCAAATTTGTAGTTATTATTGTTGTTGTTATTATTAATCAAAGTTAAGAGAAAAATGAAAATAATATACCAATGGGGTACTTCCGGTCAGTTTATTAATTGTTTTAAAACAGAAAATCTTGAAAGTTTAAATATATATTTATTGGCCAGTTAAAGCATTCAACCAGTTCTCATTCATTTGCGGTTCAGGCCATGGCCCAATTGAGACTTGTCACACGATGGACCCATATGCTTTAGCAACTACAGGTGGAGTTGGGTGTAGTGGCTGGACCTTCATATGTATTAGTAAGGTGTGAACTTTCATTATTTTGGTGTTTTATTTGTCTTAGTTTATAAACGTTTTTTGTTTTCTAGTGTTAATTCACTTATGAACTAATTTATTTCCATTTGTTTGTTGTCCTCATGCATTGTTGATTTGTCTTAGTTCACTTGCCCTGATGAAGAAATAAAATATTTCGAAACATATTACATAACTAAATGTTTCTTTATCCATATTGACCAATCCCATGAACTAATTTAATAATTAATCAATGGTCGTGATTTCTACAATGGTATAGATCTTATATAATACATTGTAAACTCTCTATAACAAACTTCTTTATAATGAAAAATTCCCATTGTATAATGAAAACATCACTTGAATTACGTTGGTTAACCTTATAGCCCATACATACACCGATAAATACTTTCCATACAATAATAAGACTATGTAATCAAAATACACAGTCCCTTGACCTTTGTTGAAATGAGGTTTTACTCTAAGATCTGCACATATAATGTCCAGAATAACAGAACTGCAAAAGAACTTACTGTCTTCAAACAGAGTAAAGACTAATACTCTACAATACAACAGAATGCAAATTCAAAAAACAATTTGTATCTAAAAAGGTTTGCTTCTGAAAAGAATGAAAAATGGAGTGAAAGAGAGGAGTCTTAGTTAATTGTTACAAGAACCCACTTGAATAACTGTTTTGAGTTCTTTTCTGTCAACTTCACAACTGTCAGTACTTTGTTTCATTTTGATCAATCTGTAATACATCATGTTGTGGTTTCTGGTACAGCGTTTTGCTAACAATGGAAGACATAAACACAGTATTTTTTACTGTAGGTAATCCTCAACAGGTTAGGTATTCATCTGAAAATTTCTCAAGTCTTGACTGACATGGGTCACATCTGTGAAGTAGGCCACTTCAAAATAAGACAAATACAGACTCCTTATAACATTGTTCGAGACTAATGAAGAGTTCATATCTGTTTTCATTAAAATGTACACAAACATTACATTAATTCAACTAGTGGTCATAGTTTTAATCATTCAAGTGTTTTTGTTTTTTTTGCATGTGTTCTCCTTTTATTTCTACATGTTTAAGAACACACTTACTCGTACAGTTATTTTTAAAACATGTAGTACTGCATAGTTTGAATTTCTCATTTTCACTTGTTTTCAAAGTTAATCAGTTGCTGAATTTATTCATTATTAACTAAACAAAAAAACTAATATTTATATTTTACTACGTTGTAATTGTTAGTAGCTGTGATTTTAGATTTTAGACTGTCGTCCCTTCACTGTCACCCGCCGCAGAAAGGCAACTTTTTTATGTCCGGTATTTTGGCGGAATTTCACATTCTTGGTATTAGATAGTAGTTGAAGAGCAACATCATTTCCGTTATCTCGTACTTCTGAGCAACACAAATGCGACAAATGCCCATGTAATTAGTTTTTATTTATATCTGCAATTACTTGTTTTTCTGGTAATTGCGGTGCTAACTTGATGACAAGTTAGCCAAATATTTATAGCAGGGTCAAATGAAGAACGACAATTCTGTTTGCGTAACAAATAAGCCTCAAAAAAGTAAAAAAATTAAAGTTTCATTTCATTTGTTTAAAACTTTGCTATGTCTAACTTTACAGGCTTCGTGAGGAGGAGGTCCGGGAATTCCAAATCAGACAAATGCCCTTAACAAGTACACCAATATCAATTGGCTAGCTGCCCTTTTGCGCGTTATACTTCACGCTCCACCTACGGTATCGCAACTACTGCTCATTCTTGAACCACCAAGTCATCTCAGTTTATGGGACTTGTTAAAAGGATGACCGGGTAAAAGTCGAAACTATTTGGAAACACACAATTCTTCAAGATAAATTCAGTTCTATACATCAGTTACAGAGAATGCGAGAATATCTGCCCTAATTATAAGACCAGTCGTGTGATTTGAGAAAAAAATTAAATTAACTAGTGATGCTACAAAATGGCACAGACTTTCTCGAACTAGTGTGTTTCCTAAAATCTTTCCTCTAGGCTATATTTTCGGTTTTGCACCACCCTCTTCCCGGCTGCCATCCATTGCCACCTGAAGATCATTTTTTCACATTTTTCTTCACACCCTAATGATTGAACCGAAACATGACTTAAAGAATATTATAGAAAAGTAAAACCTCGTCATGTATGGACATTTTTATTGAAAAAGTTTGAGAATTTTTCTGAAAATACAGAACTGTGAGCTCAAATTCTTATAATACTTTGAGTTTTCAAGAAAATTTCAGACGTCATTTAAAGCACGAGTACTCACAAAATGCAATAATGCAGACATCTTGGCGAAAATGTAAATATTAAGAACGTGAAAGAAAGTCAAAAATATTACAATTGCGTATGTATTGAAAAAATTAAAGAATACAGCAATGCAGCATTTATGTCATTTTATGCAGTACAATTGGCATTATCCCTACCAAAAGTTTGAAGAAAAATTGGAGCCATTTATGAAATTATTTTTTTTTTTGATTTTTTGTAATTCACATATTTCACGTAATGTTGCGCGAAATCTACTTAAAGTTTCAAAAAAATGTGCATGACGTCAATGAAAAAACTAATTAGGGAGAAAAAATTTCCTGTAAAGAAAAAATCTACTATATATATTATTGTAGTTGTGAGGAGAGAGAGAGAAAAATTAACTTTCGGAAACTTTAAAAAATTCAAAGTATATCTGTAGAAGCATATTTCAATCTATTCTCACAACAAATTTGAAGAAAAAATTAGGAGCCATTTATGAGAAAGTTTAGGATGTGTCCCAGGGGCTTCATCTAAAGTATCCAGAAATTTTAAACAATCTTTTTCAAGCTTAGAGACAGCTTTGAGACAGGCCAGATATCAAGGAATGTTCATTTTCAAAACGAAAATATATATATATATATATATATATATATATATATATATATATATATATATATATATATATATATATATATATATATAAAACTCAGCATATAAATTATAAAAAAAATTATAAAAAAAAGAACAAAATTGAAAGAAGAAGAAGAAGAAAAATTGAGGAATAGTTTTGGCGCTAGTGTTGTTCACAGATAGACAGACCGACCGTTTTGAGGGGAGGGAAGAATTCCTTTTCTGTATCAGGGGACCACAAATCATGTTTTTCCATTGAAATCCTGAAATCTACACCGGTCACCACTGCAAAACACAGCACCTTCAAGATCCTACATCAGAACATTCGATCTTTCAAAAACAAAATACATGAAATAGAAATCATGCTAACATATCACATAAAACACACTGATGCAATCTGTATTACTAAACAATGGCTTACGGAGGATCAAATTAAAATGACACAAATACCAGGTTTCTACTTGGCTGGTTTCTTCTGTCGTAGGGACAAACACCAATATCAATCACACGCATGGAGGCACATGCATATATCTGGCCAACAACTGTGAATCCAAAGAAGTAAATGAATTCAAACAAATAAAATGCAACTCAGACATAGAATGTTCAATTGTAGAAATTCCAAAGCTGATCATCTTCCTCCTAAGCATTTATCAAGCACCAGATGGGAATCTTCAAATATTCCTTAAATCTTAGAATTAATCTTGGATAAATTAACAAAGCAAGCTCATTACTCTATTATAATCTGTGGCGATATAAACATTAACTTCCTATGTACAGCTCATGAAAGAGCCAGAATCAAACTAATAAACTTAGTACGTTCCTATAATTTAGATGCAGTAGTTGAGACACCAACCAGGCAATCAAAGAACTCCCAAACAACAATTGACCAGATTCTTTTAGAAAAACAAAAACACACATACACAATCACCACTAATGATACGGGGCTCAGTCACCACAATGCTCAAATACTCACTCTCAAAATAAAGTCCACCTCACCAAAAGCAAAACTAATAAAGGAGACCCGGAAGTATAATGAAAAAAACCTGAACAATCTCATCCCACTGTTAACTAATGAATCATGGTCAAGGGTATATGAAATATCTGCCATCAACCTCAAGTTCGACACTTTCTTCGATACAATCAAACACTATTTCAACAACACACATCCACTACAGTATCACAAAATAAACAACACACAAAACAGCAAAGCATGGATAACAAAGGGGATTAAAATCTTGTGTGAAAGAAAAAGAGAGCTTTATAAACTCACAAAAGAACACTCGTGCAATCCTTAAATAGTGAACTACTATAAGCGATATTCAGCCATACTCAAAAAAGTTATAATAAAGGCCAAACATATGTCAAATGAGGAGTATATAAAAAAATCCAAAAATAAAACAAAAGCTACGTGGAATATTGTAAATAAAACATTATCAGCAAATAACAAAGCACAAAATATTGAACTAGTCCATGAACAGAGAACAATAACAAACCCTAATGAAACAGCCAGTATATTCAACAAACACTTGTCTGAAATTGCTGGTAAACTACTAAAAACAAGAAATCCAAACACTACCCCTCATTCATTTTACCAAAATTCAAAATTGGTGTTAAAGTAAGAGTAAGTAAATTAAAATATATATTAGATAAATTGTATACTGCTAATTGATCTACGGAAATACTTGAAATTGTTAAAATCATTCATTTCAATCCTATTGTCTATCATCATAAATTTATTTATGGTATGGCTACACATCTCAAAAATACAAGACCATGTATATAAATACACAAAAAACGAACACAATGGAACAGTTATAAACAGACATCTAAATTATTGATGTAGTCTATTACACTCATGGACGCAGTCAGAAAATCTGTTAGTTTGCTAGCATAGAATCTTTATGGACACTCTTCCACAATGTGCCTAACAGTTTGTTTATCAGCATTGCAGTCACACAGTAAAAATTGGATTTTTCCCCCATTTGTAGACGGAATTTTTGCCTATCCCATGATTTGTCCAGATTCTGTTTAATGAGCACAAACTTTCATGGTAGTTCAAAATCCGGTGGCTTCTCTGTTATGCTTAACATATGTTATGTATGTTAAGGCTTTCAGCTGGAGTGTTTTTCTCCCATCTCTCTCTCCAGACCTTGGTGATACTGAATGTTCACTGTCAAGTGAAGTAGCTTCCCTGAGGGGTGGGTATCTAGATCTGTTTATCTGTAGATGTTTTAGATCAGTATTAACTGGAAGTTCTGGTATATGTAGTAGATTTGATAGTGCCCGATATGAGATGCATGGTGTTATTAAGTTGTTGATCCAACAGACAAGTATGTGCGCTGTTGAGACATACTGGTGCACAGTATTCCACCAGAGTATGCCAGCCCTAGGACTGAAGCTGTGCAAGTAGCTGCTGAAGATCCCCATGTAGCACCACATCATTTTTGAAGGATATTCTTCCTGGTGTTAACATTCACAGCAAGGTTTATTAGGTGCTTATTATAAGAGAGAAACTTCAGTGTGACCCCAAGGTATTTCGGATATTTGTTATATTTCAATAATTTCTCTTCGAAGAATATTTCAATCTCTTTGTTGGCCAATTTATTATTTAAATGGAAACGTAAAGCTTCCGTTTTTGCTGCAATTGGTTGAAGTCTCCAATTGCGTAAATATTGTCCCAAAGTGTTTAAATTTTCAGCAAGGATATTCTCTGTTCGAGATGCATATGTTGTGTAGCTATTGCCCAGTCATGTGCATAACCAAATATCCTTGACGTTATTTTTGGCATGTCGGATATGTATAGACAAGAGCAATGGTGCCAAAACTGATACCTGAGGTAAGCTGTTGTTCAGCTTCATCATTTTGCTTTTTTTGGTTACGCAGAATTATCGCGAACAATCTGTTACTGAGCATATCCTCAATAAATGTATTGTGTTCATACAAGATATCTCTCAAGCAATCGTGTAGACCAAGCCATCTCTCCAGACTATCATAGACGGCTATGAGATCGATGATTACAGCTAAAGTTTTCAGTACTCTTTGGAATCCGACCTCAATGAAAGTTGTCAGGGACAGGGGAAGTTGTCTGAGCAGCTCCTTTTTGGTCAGAAGCTGACCTGCTCTATCGGTATGCTCTCGAGAAATCCTGGGGCACATTCTGTTGCGGATAAGTCGCTCTAACAGTTTGTAAATTACACTCATCAATGAGATGAGTCGGTAGCTCTCTGACTTTTTTTGGGTTCTCCAGGTTTTAGGATGCCAATGATTTTCACTTAAGTGCTGAGGGTATCTATAAAAGCAGGATTTTATTTTAATTTTCAATAAAATCCTACTTTTACAGAAACAAGCTAGCCAGTGCCTTGTATACTTGCTGCTGTGTAAGATGAATTCGGGGTGGATTCCATTAATTCCAGGGGCTTTCCCAGCTTTAATTTGCTTACACGCAGATATTTCTTCAAGAATGAACAGTCATGAGTAAGTTGTTTCCTTTGCACAATTAGCATTATTTTTTTAAACATATTCAAGGATCATTTTAAAATCATGAATTACTGAAAGCAAAATACCCAGATATCTATTTAATAAAAAAAGTGTTACCAACAAAAGGAAATAAAGTAGAAGTAAAATGGTTAGGATTTGATCATACTCATAATTCATGGATAGAAAACTCGAATATACCATAATTTGGAGATAAAAGTTTTAGGATTAATCTAAGCCATTGTGAAACTAAATTAAGATGCTGCGACTCCTGTGCTTTAATTATTCTGGTTACGTTGGGAAATAGATCTAAAATTGGGAGATCATCATTGATAAAAATACTATTTTAATGCCATGTCATCTTAGAGGTAAATGATTTTATAATTGGTTAAGATTAGATGAAAGTAAGGAACCTATAATAATAAAAGCCGAAGCCCAGATCTGGGCCTAATAAAGAAAATTGTACTAAAATAGTAACTGGAACATGTAGGTTATGTAATAGATTTAGAAAATTGAAGGAATTAATTGCTTGTTATAATTGCCCTCCAAATTCTGACAGAAAAAAAATTAATATATGAAGTACAATTATAATTCCATTCACAAATTAGTTTCAGGACAATATGTAACAAAGGATTAAATATTGTAATTGGATATCACCCTTGTAATGATGGAGGAAAAAGATTAGACAAGATTGCAAGGAACTACAGAATTATTTGACTATTATAATAAAAAATTTGGTAGCGCATATATGAGCAACCAAAATATGCTGTATAATATCAAATCAAAAGGTAACAATATTTTAGGCAGTAACACACATACTCTACCTATAAAGTAAAAGGTGATAATAAAGAAAAACTTACTAAAATAATTACTGGAACATATGTAAGAGATTTAGAAAATGGAAGGATTTAATGGCAAGTTTCATCAGCTCAAATTCAGACCAATCAAAATATTACATATGTTGTTAGATCAAAAGGAAATAATATATCTGACATATTAATTTCCATTGATAACAATAACATTAAGTACAACTTCGAATTATTCATCATTTGTTTTGTCATTGATTTCAATTCCACCACTACCACCACCACCATCATTATCATCATCTTCATCAATTTTAGTATTTTTGATATCTTCATCTATTTCAGTATTTTCGATATGATCAATTTTAGCATTTTCATCCATTAATAAAATAATTACCCATTAGAAATGGGACGCTGTATCAAAACTGAATGAAGCTACATATCATGTAAAGATTTCAAAGAAAATTACAGAATTAATAAACAATAATGAATATCGTTATATATTGTTAATGTAAGAAACAGACACAAAATTAGGAAATTAAGTTAATTTGGATCTACAATCTGATAAACCAGGTAAGATTTTTTGTGTATTTTTACCTGTTTGATATGCTAATTGATTAAAAGAAAAGGATTTTAAAGATCTAAATTTAATAATTTGAGATTTGTGTATAAAGGATTTAAGGCAAAGTATGTTGTTGAATTAAGCTTTTTACATGATAGATTATGTGGTCTATGTATTTATAGGACCATAACATTCCTCAAAAAAATGTGAATTTTTTGGGATAAAAGTATGAAAATACAGATGATTTTATGGTAAACATTGGAATTTTAATACTAAAAATGAAACATTTTAAAATTTGAAATATTCTGGCTGCTAGGAATCTGGTCTAGAATCCCGCCAGTAGTCCATTTCAAGGGCCAGCAGCTTCCCTTTTGTTATTTTATCGATCTCCCAAACTTCTGAACCGTATGTTGTAACACTCTTAACTAGCGAGGAGTAAAGACATCTTTTAGTAGTGTTAGTGATGGTTTTGTTCCATAAGACAGAGTTTATACTTCGTGTCACGTTTCTCCTCAAGCTCTCAATTTCGTCATGGCTATTTCCCTTATTGTTAAAAAGTACACCAAGGTATTTATATTTGTTTACCCCTTTCATTTTTCCTCCATTTTCCACAAGAAGATCTTCTATTTCATTTTTACCAACTGCCAGGTATTCAGATTTGTCCATATTAATATTAAGTCCTGCTTTTAAAAAGTGTTCATTGAGTTTACGGATCGTGAAACTCAAATCGTCTGCATCTTCTGCAATTACTACCTGGTTTACGTTATATTTTGCTGATGACCAGGTAGTATATTAAACATAATTTTATATAAATAAATTTTATTTGAAATTGTAAAATTCATTGAATAAGTAAATATTTTCATACAAATTCTGAGTATTTAAAAAAAAAAAAATGAGGTCATTTCCCCCATACTTTTAAGTCGTATAGGTCATTTTCCTCTCGTTTTTAAATTTTACACGTAATTTTTATAGAATTTTCAGGTCAACATAATCTGAACCCTACTTATTACAATAATAAATATACATTTCGATTGTAAAATAAATTTTAGTTGAAACAAATTTTATGAAAATCAAATTTATAAATGCCAAAAATTTACTACCATGATAGACAAACACAAAGAGTTGTACTTTAAAAATCCAGATGCCTTGGGTCTTTAGGTCCTACCTTGGATGTTCTAGGGTTAATGACGGAAGGGCAACATTGACAGATATTTGCGAATTAGGATTCATTTGCAATTGATAGCAAGTGGCAAAAGATAAGTAAAACATTTAAAAAAAAGAGAGAGAGAGAGAGATGGGCAACAGAGGAGGCCAAAACATTAAAAATGTTATTAGGCTACAGACACGAAGTATATTATACGTATTAAAATTGAAAAGTAAATATAAAACCATTCTTCCAGTCATACCTGCAATCGTATGTCCCTCCTCCAACAACTTTTAGGCCAGATGTTTTTCCAGCCCTATCAATTGCTCCAGATAGTCTCTGAAATGCCTTAGCATCAATCACAGCCCCCATAAATGTATCATACTCTGTAGGATCTCCTACTTTAATGTCGTTTCTAATAGAAAGCAAACCTTCCTTAATCTGAAAAAAAATTAATTGACATTACCTAACACAAATTATATTGAGAAAGATACCTACTCTCTATAAGAAATATTTCCATTCAAATGAAAATATTCCAAACATTCCATGCATTGTTTGTCTCAAGAACTTATAAAATGTATAACTTATTAGCAGCAATGTCAAGGAACCATTCCAGCAGCAACAATTCAGAAAAGAAAACTCTATTCTAAGCACCAACAATCAAATCAAATTAATTGTACTTGGGAGTAAATATCAAAATTCACTTACTTTTGGCCATAAAGATTCAGGAACATACATGCGAGAGCATGCAGAACACTTCTGCCCACAATATTCAAATGCTGATCTAATTGTGTTTACCACAACATTCAAGACATCTGCTGAAGGATGTACAAAATGGTAATTCTTTCCACCACATTCACCAATAAGACGTGGGTAAGACTTATATAGGTCAATGTTATTTCCAACTTGTCTCCATAAATGATTGAATGTTCTGGAAAAACATAGTAAGTGAATGAGAGCTTTTCTTCTATACTGTACAACACAGATGAAAGGTTCAATACATACACAACTGATCCCGTGAAGTTAATACAGGCTAAATCTTTAGAAGAAGTGGTATTGTCTCCAAATACAGGTCCGTCGGCAGGTACAAAATTCACAATTCCAGAAGGTAGGCCAGCCTCTTTCATAATTTTAAAAATTATATAATTTGACAGAAGAGCAGTATCAGAAGGTTTCCACAAAACACTATTACCCTGGCAGAAAAACACATACCTTACTTGTAAAAGCATATTAGATATTAGATAATTCAAAAACACTCTTCAACATCATCTCTTACATTTCCAACTACCTTTATCACCAACAACAGCACCAACTAAATTGCACTTACAACAAAAAGTTGGAGAGAAAGAAAAAGAAAATCTGGTGAATGAAGCTGAGCACTAATCTACAACATAGTTTTAAGTAGTTTTTCATGAGCTTACTGAGAATAAATTCAATTATTTAATCCAAGCATGTTATTTATAACAAGAAAAGGAGATCTGATATGATGATACTGCTTAACACTTAGCATAACTCCCAGATGGAGAACCTCCACATCCCCCATACAAGAGACGAAGAAATAAGATTTTTACAACCAAGAACATACATAACATCCCCTAAAAATACAATTATCCATATTATTTTATTTTAATAATATACAGATATTTTGTCCAAGAACATTGAATTTTACAATAATATTTGTATGGAATCGGGCGCTTTCACACGCTGACATGCTTTCAACACCAGTTTTGACTGTACAGTTAAAAGCTAATTTTCAATTTAATAAAATGTGGTGATTGTGGCTTAGTATATAAATCAATTATTCATATCTGAGAATTAAGTACTCAGCATTCACAATGCAAACAATTTCATTTATGCCTATTATATCAAAGTTACACGAATTGATTTTCTTTATAATTATATAAAGAGAGAGGATAGTTTTCTGTATATAATGAATCATAACACTGTGTATAAAATAAAAAAAATAAATGATAAAATTATTCTATTATTGTTTGGGAGATGTTAAGAATAGAGACAGTAATAAACCCTCTCCCTTGAACCGCTGACTCCAATTTTTCTTAGTTGGCTGTTGAAGGAATAGGGTGTAGTGGAGATTTTCTGGTGTACTCAGTAGCTTAAAGGACTCGAATCCACCATCACTGATCACTCACAAGTCTTGCTTCTTAGAAGGACTTCGAGGCCCTTGTCCATACTTGCCACCTTCCAATTAGGGTAAAAATTGATTCATTTCCTAAAAAAGTGTCTTTAAACCCAAGTAATGTTAATTTGTTGTTATAATCTCATTTAGGGAACGTCCTTAACTGGATGGTGCGCAAGGGACACCTAGCCAGGAGAGGATTTAGCACTGTGGCAAGACCACCCTCAATATTATTTTCATTTCTCTGCTTAAACACAATGCAATAATAATAATAATAATATAAATAAATGTCATGAAAGATATTAGAAATACTAACCATCAGGGCAGGAGTGTAAGCCAAATTTCCACCAATAGCTGTAAAATTAAATGGTGACACAGCAGCTACAAATCCTTCCATACCTCGATATCTCATTGAATTCAAAGTAACTTTAGGATTTTCACTAACTGGTCGGTAACTGAGCAATTCTTTTGCATTGTATGCATTAAACCTAAAAACACAACAAAACAAAACAAAAAGCAATATTTCAAATAGTTGCATAATTTTTCAGAAGAGCTCTCTTCCTCAAAGTAATATGGATAAAGAATTGTTTGTATTACCGAAAGAAATCTATTAACTCAGCTGCAGAATCAATTTCTGCTTGCAAGGCATTTTTGGACTGACCAAGCATTGTAGCAGCATTTAACTGCATCCTGTATTTGGTCGCCATTAAATTAGCTGCCCTTTGCCAAATGTTGAATCTTTCTTGAAAAGGAACATTCTCCCATGTTTTCTGGGCTGCAACTGCTACTTTGATTGCTTTCTTAATGACTTCCTGAAAAGTACAATAGTAATTTCTGGAAAATGACACAAAGAGCCCAACACCAAACAGAAATCAGATCAGCAAAAAACTGCTCAGGTATCATCTGTAATTGTGGAGCATATAACAATCCAATCATCCTTAAGCACTGTAATTCAGTCTCCTAAAAAACAGTGGGAAAAAAATGAACAAAAAAGAATAAGGAAAAAATGAGGATTGATTACTTTTTAATTATGACTTTAAGCATGTTACATAAAGAATTCATTCTTTAAATGACAAATCAAGTATTTCAAAACAACAATAAGCTTCAACCACTAACATATGAGAACATTGAAAGACAGAACAAATTAGAATTATTGAGGACCTGCAACGATGAATGTAAGGAAAAATTACATGTAAAAAACTAAATATGATGTAGCACATTAACTCTTAATTTATATATTTTAATGATGTAATATGGGATGCTGAACTGATAACCGCACAGATTATGCTAAATTTATAACAATATTGTTGTACTCCATATTCACACAAAATATCACATAAATATTAAATATTTCTATCTTTTGTTTGTATTATTCAAAGGAATAGAAATTGGACAATTTTGCATAATCTATTAGAAAGGTATATCATCTTTCTATGATTTCTACGATTGCTAGACAAAAGGTGAGTTTTTGTGCATTTAAGCGCTGTGACATAGCAGTGGCCGTGGAAATGATGTATCCCAGTGCCACGGCACCCACGCGATATATGACATGTGTCTGATGATTAAAATGTTGGGTTGCCGTTGTTTACAGTATCCGATAGGCGGCTTGGATCACTCGGAAGAAGAAGGTTCATTGTGAATGTTGCCACCGTGTAGGAAAATTATAGTTTCAAAAGATAATTTTGTTATGTGTACCACATACAATAGTGTTAATGAGATCATCCCCTTTTGTATGATAATTTCAACTACAAAATTAATGCCAATAGAAATATATAAGAATGGTATGTTCCAGAATGGATCTGACAAATTTAGAATTTTTTTTATAAGCTTCCTGAGAACATACTGAAAGAATGCATTCATCAGAGCAACACTCCTGGGGTGTAGATTTGGTTCTCACCATATTCTGTAATTATACTTCGCTTTACTTTGTTTTGCATCATCCTCATTATAAATTACTTTTGTAGTGTGTTATGTAAACATCCCTTTTCCAGATACACTATTCAGTCAAAGGCGGTCAAAAACGAGTCAGTTGAAAATGAATCCAACAAGTTTAGCAGGATGTTTTTCCTTTCAATTGATGACAAGAAACATTTTAAAATGTAAACAAATCTGATGTAACACATTAACTCTCGAATATTTTAGATATGAAGTGTCAGATGTTGGAGTGATAACCTGTCAGCGTCCACTGGGATGTATGGGAGTGTGACAATCAACCAAATACTTTCCAGGAGATACTGGAAAAGCCTGTCCTCAGTCATGCTCAGAAACAAAAGGGAAATTGCAGAAATATTGGTCTGGCTTCATGTTATATTAGGTCAAGAGTTGTGAAGCAAGCTTCTTCATTTTGCCTTGTTTTCTTCCCATAGGCACCAAAATGCATTCACACCCACACTGGATTTTTTCCAAACACTTATGACTATTACTTTCACAAAATAGAACTGTTATACCAGAGTGTGAAAAAAGTATATCCAAAACAACAAAGGCTCTTCTCAAACAAGTACAATCCACAATTTCAAAATGGTGTAAAATATTTTTAAAAACTTATGGCAGAAATTGGAATTTAAATACAACACAAAAAACAATGCTATATAATTTCTTTAAAAATGTTTTAGTTCTCACCAGTTCAATTCTGAAAAGGATAAAAAACAACAAAGAAAGTACCATTTCAACCCTGAAATTTGAAACAACTATTAACAAAATGAAATGTAAGAAATATAAATAAAAAATACATAAACAGAAAAGCAATTTCTCATAGCACAATACTATTTACATCTATTTAATTAATAAAAATGAACTCTCATTAACACAAAATTAATAATACAAATTATGACAGCACAGCAAATCTAGAAACAAGACACACACAGAGATATCTTTTCCAAGGTGCTATAACTTAGATTTGTGATTGATGGAATAATAGTGGGGTGATGAAATGGATAATGAGTTATAAAAACCAGGAGCAGAGAGAACAACGTGGTGGAGGTGGAATTGTGGTATCAGGCACCATTCAGTAAGTAGCATTGATCAAGTTTAGTTATGGTGGGAAAGTCCGAGTATATGTATTTTGCTGCTTTAATGACAGGTGTGTAGTATGAACTTATCTCGTATCTCAGAGCAAAAGGTTCATTTAGTTGCCCAATAAAAGCAGTTATCAAATGTGCTAATGCTAAATTGCAGGCATACAAATAGTGCTGATTTGCTAGCTTGAGAAAAATAATGTGACTAATAGACAGATTCAAAAAATTGGTTACAGATCAAGTGGTTGCACAAGAGGGAAGATTTCACAGTTTCAGTTTCCACAATCTCTCAACCTTAACAACTACAGGAGGGAACGGTGTCATTGTCCTTCGAAGGACTCCAATCTTGTCATAAAATAGGAAAAATGTATGGGGTTAATAACAATATTTTAAAATATGTGAAAATAGTCATTAATCCCACAATTTCAGATATTTACACAAATCCCACAATTTCAGATATTTACACAATGAATTTAAGTTGCCTCTTATATGTATAAGTAAATAAAATCAAGACAGCGCCTGAAACTCCCTTTCAAATTAATTCTAAATCCCGCGCAAAAATTTGCAACTAATAACCAATATATGACTATAATCACAAAGAAACTGGTTGCCCATAACCATTGTAGAACAGAAAGAGAAGCATGTTTAATGTATTAGAAATTATATTAGAAAAATGAAGTATTTGTTTTTGTGTATTATTCAAATGTATACATCATTATCTTTTGTAAAATAAAGAAATGCTTTGGACATATTTAAGTTATGTTGAAAGAAATTAAGATTAAATTTTGTTTCATTTGATATTTGAGGGAGGAAGATACTAGCTGAAACTTTAAAAACAGGGCATTGCCGGGGAAATAGCAGCGGCTTCCTGACTTCTATTAAATTTGAGATTATGTAATACAAAATAGTTCTCAAATTCAACTACTTATATTTAAATTAAATTAAATAAATAATAATTAGTAATTTTGTTTCTTTTAGAAAGTTAAAAATTGCTTAAAAAATTGCACAAGAAACAAAACATTGAAGTGTTTGAGTTCTACGTAAAAAATACCTTTCTTGTGAGAGATGCCAACATTAAAATTAAATAATGGTCAACTCCATGCCTCTAATCCGTATTCCCTAAATAATAAATACCAGGCTGAGTGAGCCTGATAACCATTTAGGTCAGAGATTTAGATCAGGACAACAAAGGCTTGACTCTGGAGCATTCAGCAACTAAGACTACAGGAAGGTCAGGAGAGTCAGGCAAACTACACTAAGTTATGACTCCTTCTCCAGGTGGTTCTTCAGTTAATAATTTTCAAGAAAACCAAATAACCTCAATGAAAAAATTCCAAGGAAATAACTTATCAATTCCACATGTCTGGCTGATTCAAGTATTTCTCCCTGCCACACCCAATCCCACCATTTCCTGAGACTGAAGAGCGCTTCAGGTTCACCCACAATATGACCAATCTAACTGCAAAGGGTTTTATTCTACCTTCACTTTCACTTCATATCATTTTCCTGACACCAGTGGATATACGCCTGAAAAGTCTTTCCAATATAGAGTAACCTGGGATCAAGTGCCCAATGGATACCAATACCTGAAAGTCCAAATTATTAACATGTAAATACTTGAATGAAGCATTTATTACTATATTGCATTCAACAGTTAGCATTGAATTACAAGTGCAACACAATTTTAAAAAAACATATTTTTTAAAATTATATTACATAATGATGAAGTTTGTTTAAAATCCATAGGATGCATGCTAAATAAGAGTGTTTCAAAGGAAGAAAAATATGTATGAAGAGACAATGGTGTCAGTCAAAAGATCGATTGATTAAAATGTATTGTCCTTCCATTATCTGTTAGACTCTCATTAATATTTTGAATTGAGTGAAGTCAAAAATTACAAGCAGCAAAGAAGGTACAAGAAAAAAGTTTCCACCTGAATTCAATAAAAATTAATTACATTATTTATATTGACAAGTTCTGAAAAATAATATTGTTTAATAACATCTTCAGAAATGCTGCACCAGTTAAATAACAATACAGTGAGAAGCAAAAACACATTACTATTAAAAACTTGCAAGATATAACTATTCAATAAGAAAGAAAAAGAGACCACACTCATTGATGATGAATTAATATCATCTTATTCTGGCATTCGGTCTTTCCTATTCATTCAGAAAGTTGGATTTTTTCTTCTCCCTCCCATGCTTTTGGTGTTTATAGTCTTTAACAGATAATTAGAAAAGATAATTCAAATGATTTTTAAAATAGTAACTACAATTTGTTCAATTCACAACCCTCAACATGCAATTTAAGTAAAAGAATGATAATTAAAGCAAAGGGATGTCTACTTGCAAATATAACAACCAAATCCAGATAAAATGATTGATTAAATAAAAGATCTAACCAAAATAAAATAACTGAAATTGTCTAAGATCTTTGTCTAAGTCTTGTCAACAGATTGAACCTGAATTCACACAATAAATAATAACAAGTTATTCAGGAAAATAGTCGAAAAACAATTTAAAACAAATAGTCAAGAGAAATTGGACCAAAAAGAAAATTCAGAAAGAGAGCATTAACATTTGAAAAGAAAAAAACATTGATCATGAGCCGCTCAAACAATGTTCAGAGTAATTTGAATTGAAAACTCATTTTTATTTCTAAGTTATTATCAATATTTAAAAACTTGAAGCTTAAATAATAAGGAATGGAACTATGTCATTTTAGTCTTTCAGGAGATTATTTGGTCATTTAGGGATTTTATTTCTTGTAATCATGCTTGTATTTTTCAGATAAGTACTTTCTTATAATAAGAAAAAATTAACCCTCCAGTACATGCACTGTGGACTGTGAGTCAGCAAATTAACTTTCCTGTCAACAAGAGATGATCTATAGAGAGTAGACCTATTCTTTGGACAGCCCTTCCGGTTCCATCTGAAAGGTGTCTAATGGTGACTGTTTAAAACAAACAGAAATTATTAACTAAACATCAGAAGAGCTTCGATTTGAAGTGTGGATTATCGCTCCTCTTTTATGTACTGTTTTTCCATATCTTGATGCACTGTTAAGCGAAGTGATTTTAAAAAATCACATCAGTTTTTATCCTTTAGAATGACTACTGATAAATCTAATATTCATCATTGAACTAAACAAACAAATATTCCATCTCTTTGCTATTATTAAAACTGAATACTGAATATCAGTTCAACACAATATCTACTGTGTTTATTTAATTTTAGTGTTTTTTATAGTCAAATACATGGTCTTTTTCCTATATGGAAAAAAAGTAATTACTGTTCCAATTGCTCATGGTAGGGAAGTTAAAACTTTTTTTTTCTGCAATGAGGGGTACATAGGATACCAGAACAGTAATATCCCCAAAACCAAAAAGTGGTATTACAATTTGCACTTTTTAAGGATTTAATTTCACACAATTACTAAATGTCACAAATATATGAGGTATTACATCACATTCATCTTCAGAGGAGAGAGCATGGTGTATGGTGTGTAGAAGTCAACTTGCCAACAGCCGCACCCAGCAACTGTCTGATATATCCTGATTAAAAGTATTGGTCTTCACCCATTTCTCAATACCCTTTCTGATGAAAAGATGAACAGGTATTGACACATTTAGGATACAACTACTTCATGAGCAAAAGTAACTGAAATGATTTCCCATATCACACCTTTTCAATGGAAATGTAGACTATGTCTATACACATGATTGTGTCTATGGTTGTGTTACAGTCAAGTGTGCATGTAACGGAGGATTAATGGTATCTCAGAACTAAATACCCAATTGCCACTGAACTAAAAGACAACTCCACATGGAGTTTGTAAGTACCTTAAATATAAAAATTATTGTATTTCAATAGTCAAGCAGCTTTTCTGCCCAACCCCAAGCATAAAAACCTCTCTTTGTTTCAGGAGCTTAATATTTGGAAAGAAGCGAATTATTTTAAGTCTCCACTACTGTCAAGGCAGAAGCAAACAATGAGCACTTCCCTAAACACTACGGGACTAGCTCTGTCCTTAACCCAACAAGGTTTTACCTGCACTCACAATTGGTAACATTAATTTAATACAACATGCATATATTAGGCAAGTACTATTCATAATTCTCTCTTTCTAAATGTTTCTTTAAGAAAATCCATTCACTATTGCATTCCACGCTTCCTTTCCCCTCTCTTAAACTACTGTAGAATTTAATGACAGCACCATGGGGAAACAAGGAATATAAAAATAATAACAGCAATAGAAAAATCTGTCTGAAACATGGTATTAGGTTGCATCCCTCTCTCCAAAGGAAAAACATTGATGATAGTTATTGAAGAAAATATTTTTCCGCATAATAACTCAAAAACAAACTCACCGGTGTTGCATGATAGTATTGCGCGATCTTCTGGGAATGGTTATGAGGCTGCAAGAAAGAAAATTAAATAACAACTTTGAAGATATCACTATTTCTCAAAGTCATTTCTCAATCAGATTTTGAATGTACACACTAACTTTTATCTTGATTTAAATCTTAAAGAATTGTGAAAAAATTTAACTTACCATAACTTGATGTTGAACCAATTTAGTTCTGATTTCTTCATCACCCACAATAATGGGAACATCTTCACAAGATGAAGAAATTTGTTTAAGTGCTTCCTCCAATTCATAGCGTTCCTTACTACCTTTCAGGTATCCTAAAAATTCAATATATGTATTTATAAATCTGTAATATTATTCCATAATCCAACGTAAAGACATTAAGAAAAGAAAAATTGTTAGAAAAGAAAGATTTATTAATATTCGCCATTCATACAGGACAAAATACATTGCTCACCCTCCCACAAAAAGTAATGAAACTGCATTACTGTGTACACAAAACATAAGGTAAAAATTATAAATAGAAATTGATAGTTTTAGTATGAACTAAAATTATTATAGACTCTGGGACCATCCAATATGCAATTTTATAAAACAAACATATTTAATACTTTTTTCATGGTACTTTTTTCACATTACAATTTACACAGCTAACTACAATAATGTTTACATTATATTGGCTACCAACAATTCCATTACATTGTTTTACACCTTATCATATTTTTTTATTAGTCACATTTCTCTTCTACTGGCATAAAGGGAATTGGTTGATAGATGATTTCATACTAATAAATGGTTTTGAAATATAACCATTAAATCTATGAAATACTAGATGCAGGAAAATTATACGCAAAGAAAACTGGTTAAAGAGACATTATTCTGAATCAAGTGTGAGTGAATGAGGTTTTTCCTCTACCCAAGAAATACAGTAGTTGTGGGATAAGTATGAAAAACGGAATTGGAGTAAAAAGAGGTTGGGAAAAATGAAAAGATATCGATACTAGAAAAAGGTGGCATGTTTTGTGGCTGGGATGAATAAGTTAAAATTTACTGAAGGGTTCTTTGTCAATGATTCCTGACATTACCATTTTCATAGACATACGATGTTTGCCCACATACTCAAGACAAGTAATTGCAGACCAATAACCCTCACTACTATATTTGGCAAACTATGAAAAAGTTATCTAAGCAAGACTCAGTAATTTCCTAGAAACTATAGCTTTAATACATAATGGCAGTGTTTCATGAATGGTTAACCCTATTTTTGCTGAAATTTCATTCATGAGAATTTGAAATCTGGAAGTAAATAGGAAAGCTGCATTACATTCATTGACTTCTTGAAATGCTGCTGACAAAATTTACTGTTATGGAATCAGAGGTCAAGTAAATAACAAGATGTACATGGCATACAGAAATTTTTTGGTGTTCTGAAAATTCATTATTTGAAGTTAAAATTAATGTTGATACAGTTACCACAGGAATCACTGCTCGGACCTCTGCTATTTCTGATGATGTTAACAACGTTCCAAGCCCCACTGAATTGTCTATAATTTCTTATGGAAATGATACAACTATAGGCAATGGAACTAACTCTTTAAAATTCAATTCTGAAAATGTATCATCGATTCTAATTTTTCACAGCAAAAAACTCTACAAACTACTGCCTTTTCAATCTCACTTTTCATATTTCCCAAGGTTTTGGAAATTGCGCCATAACATCACTTTTTTCCACAAATTTTAATTTTTAATACATAAAATTTCATGATAACCATGTTATTGAAACAAATAAATGAAATTTCAACCTGCAAATAACAACAATTCACATTCCTCTCCCACTTTCCTCCCCCCCCCTATTCTATTATTCTTGTCGTCATTCGTCTTCATCATTGACTTCCTTCTATTATTATAATAACACTACGACTACTACTACTACTACTACGACTACTACGACGACGACTACGACGACGACGACGACGACGACGACGACGACGACGACGACGACGACGACGAC
>BOPP01000350.1:475921-490158 GCA_017312745.1 Gryllus bimaculatus | reverse complement strand
TGTAACATGTGCACACATCAGGGAGGGGAACACAAGTTAACTCACACAGTTGTGACAGGTAACTGCTTGTGTGGAACAGTGGGATTGAATGAGTTTTAGAGATTATTTTTGTTTTTGAGTTCGCTGCTCGGAGCGGTGGGATAAGGTTGAACTCTGTTTAGCAGTCTAGGGGCGTTTTATGGTCTTTGTGCAACATCTTCGCAAAGCAATGGACGGCAACTGCGGGTGTTGGCGCATTTGGTGTCTTTGAAAGGTTTCAAGAAAGGTATAATGTTATTGTGATTAAATGGGTCAAAGGTTTGTGGCTGTGAAATGGGAAAAAGTGGTAACTAGGTTAAAAAGTCGATTTTTCAAGTTTTCAATGATAGAGGCGTAAAGACATATTCTTAATGACAACATGTTATTATTCACCTTTTCTGGTGAGGTATAATTTTTCTCGATTGTGTGTCTCAATTGAACTCACTTGTTTATTTTTCCGGGAGGTCGCAAATTTTGGGTGTGTTTGGCTTCGGGCAAAAACTTCTGTCTTAATACGTGGGGTGCTTTTTGGGAGATGCTGACCTTTGGAGTAGATTAAAGCAATTTTCAGGGAAATAGTTCTCGTCCGACAAAACTAAATACAAAAAAGCTTTATTTGTTATGATAGATAATAAATTAAGTTTTTGGTGTATATAATTATTTTTTTCTCTCTTGGGTCGCGGTTTAAGGGGCGATATGTTTGGAGGGTAGTTGCAGAATTAAGGAAATTGGTTTTATTGGAATTCGGGTGGAAGGAGTATTATAAATTATTGTATAGGGTAAAGTTGAATTTTGTAGTCTTTCCTTTTTTTCCCTCTTTATCATTTCTTCTTTTTTTTTTCTTTAGAATTTTATCTCTATTATTTTAAGGGGTTAATGGAAAAAATTGGGAACTTTATTCACAAATTAAACAAAAATGTATTTCATAATTAGGTTTGTTTGAATTTCGGTTCCAAAAGGTACTAGGGTAGTCTTCGGGGGCTGCATTTTTAAAAACCTTTTCGGGGGTCATGCCAACAAGGGGAAAAGTAATTCAACAAATTTGGCAAGCGTATGTCGCAGAGAATATATGCTGGCATATTATAAGGAAATCTCAAAGACGCCGAGTTATGTAAACACCGGAGATTCAGTCGCACAGAACACGACACCGCGCACATATACTTAAATGGAATTTTGTCAACTGCCGACTTAGTGAGTTAGACGATTAGAAAACAGCAGATATAAACATTCTCAGCTGTAGTATCAGATAATTGTCGCATCTGCTCTATATCTCACACGAACTCGCTCCTTTGAATTTGGTGGTTGGAGATATGGTGGTTGTTACTGATAATCGAAGAATCATTTCTATGAATAGTGGTTAAGTTTCAAATCCTAATTTTTTTTTTCAAAATAAAAAGAGACTCAAAGGGTACACGACAGGGACGGCGCGGGCGAACCTGGATCCTTGAAAACCGGCGCACATTTGATTTGTTGAATCGGAATTTTTCATATTTTTCTCGGCACTTTGTCCCAACTATGTTGAAGCGACACAACAATGGCTACACAAATTATGTACAAAAAGAGGTTCGTAAAAAAAACGGTGAGTGTCACCCTATTGGCTGCACGTGGCTGCAGAGCTAGGGAACTCTTCCTGCCTGGATACTAGCTCTCGCGAGCATCGCCTCGATCACTGGCCAGGATGGGGCGGAATTCCGCTCTCTGGGTTGGAAAACTTCTTGTCGCGGAACACGCCGCTGGGATAGCAATATGCACAAAATCGCGTTTTGGGCCGGTTTTCAAATTACGACAGAACAGTTTAAAAAAACATATGATTCCAAAAACGTACGTTGACGGGAAGGAGTTTAGATATTTTTAACTTTCTCTCGCGTATATGTACAATATATATACGGAGTAAATCGCATTCTTCGTAGGCCTCTCTCTTTTCTTTTTTCGGACGTTTCCGCGACTCTAGATAGCAGTGGTTGGCCTCTCTTATTACGTTTGCTCGGTTAACATGCGCTGCAGACTTTTCAAGGTCCGTACATCCTCCGACCAGAAAGTCCTTCGGTTCCATTCTTTGCTTTCACCGAGCTCTGCCCAGTTTATCCCAGGGTTGTCTGGTTGGCGGACGGTATAGTCCTTCCTTGTTTCTCGCCTGGGCAGAGACAGGTCCGCAGGGAGCGTTCTTTGGCCCACCAGCCTTGGTATGCTGACTTCTTCTCAGGTGGGCACTAGCAGTCGGGTAACGCCTTCTCTACTTTTCTAATCTGTCCACCACCGGATTCCGGATTGGCGGCATCGTTTTGCCGCAGTTTCGTCCTACGTTTAATTTTTTCCATTCTAGAAATTCTCTTCCTCCATGTGTATTCAAATGTACGTGCACGCTAATTATAGTTCGTATCTATAACCCTTTTTTTGTTCTTACACTAAATTGTCCCGAACCTCCAGTAGTACCGGCAGCCACGACGCTGCATTGGTCAGGGCATTCTTATAGCTCCTCTTGCCTGGGGTTTAATGCGGTTCATCAAATATCCTTTCCACAATTTTTCCAGGGACGTTATGCAGATTTGGTACCCAAATATTCCTGACTGTTCAAACAAATTTATCTCTTCCTACTCCTTGGTAACTTTCCAATCCAGGACACCTTCTCCTCCTACTCAGATACTCTGTTTTTTTTTTCGGATTTAATGACCTTTAAGCCCACCTGTAACATACGCCTCTACGTCCATTTTCCGGGGTCATATATTCTGCATCGATCTCTAGCTTGACGGCCATTAGCTACCAAGATCATCCGCAAATAGACAGGTGGAATGAATAATTCGCTTGTCCGTTTATTAGCCTTCTTCATACGTACGGTTCAAATTTCTTGTAAGAATATGAGTAAATGCACTTACTTTAGGGAGTTGCGCATAGATAGATAGATTTTAAGGGTTTACCGTCTGAGTACTGTGGTGAGATGTGAGGGATCATGGAGGGGTAAGGCTAATTTTTTTGGCTTTTTTGTTTTTCTGAAACTCTGACCAAATGGGTTAAATATTTTTACTAGCCTTCTCACGTTCAGTGCGAAGATTTACATTAGCGGGCAATTTTGGGTCCACATTATTGGGGATTTATAGCACAATGTGCTTAAAAATATCAGACCAGAAAAAGTCGTTCTAGAAAACTCAACATGGTTTCTGGGAATAAGATTCGCCGGGGGCATTTTCACGCAACAATGTACGAAGGTAGGCCATTTCTCTTGAGAAAGAAAAGGGACATGCGTAGATTTTTTCTCTTAATTTTGGACATTGGGTATTATCTGTTGGGTCATTTCGCTTTTCGGGGTTTGTAAAAAGGTCACCAATATATATTTTTTCAATCTTTCACTATTAATGGTGACATTTTCCAGTCGGAGTAGTAAAACCTATTTCATTCGGGGACCGACCGGGACAGACAAAGGTTTCAACGACCGGTCGCCGAGCCGACACAGGTTCCACCGACCGGCGAAAGACCGACCGACGAAAGGTTCCGCGAGCCGGCCCGGTCGAACCGACCGAGCACAGGGTTTCAGCGCCGGGAGCCGCAGTCGACCGACCGGACTCTCATAAAGGTTCCGGAACCACAGCTGGTCGTCGGTCGACCGACACACACGCGGGTTCCACCGGCTGGGTCGAGCGCGGACGCGACACGGGTTCCACCGTGCCGGTCCGACCGAGGCCGACACGGTTCCACGCGGGCCGGGTCGACCCGACCGACACGAGGTTCCAAGCCAGGCCGGTCGGACGCGATCCGTACACGGTTCGCTTCTCCGTAGCGCGGTTCGAGCCGAGCCGACACGGGTTTTCCACCGGGCCCGGCTTCGTATCCGGCAGCACCGACAGACGGGTTCCAACCGGCCGGTCGAACCGACGCGACACGGGTTCCACCGGGCCGGTCGACCGACGAGCGAACGGGTTCCGCCCACCGGCCGGTCGACCCGACCGCCACCGCGGTTCCAACGCCGCCGGTCGAACCGAGCGCGAGCGACATCGTAGCCGCAGCCGCAACGTGTTCCAGCGCGCCCGGCGCGCGCCGGACGCGCGGGTCCCACCGGCCGGGACTCAGGAAGCATCCAGATCAGGCGTTGGTAGCATCGCGCCAGGGGCGGACCCTTGACCACGTGGCAGCTGGGGTTTCCGGTCTCGCGGCGGCTCGTCGCACTCCGGACAGCGAGTCGACCGACCGAAGGACGCCGGACGGGACGGGACACCGAGGCCGGGACGGAACAAGAGTCGACCGGGGACTGGGAGAACTACCCGACCGGGGGTACACAGCCGCAGGCGCAGCGGAGGAGGGGCCACGCGGCCAAATAACGGGGACCAGTCTAGCAACCGGACCGGGACCAGAGGACGGGATCACAAATGGGACCGACTCGAACCTGACGACGGACGGAACAGCCGGGACACCGACGGACACCGGACCGGCTAATCGCCCACTAACCGGCCGAGAGGCTGTTGTGTTGCAATAATTACACAAATGTGATAGTGGATTGAAAATTCTGTCTGTATATATCCGCGTCTGTTCTTTTCTGTATATATTCTGCGTCTTCCTTTTTTCTTTATCTTCTTTCCTCTATCCACCTCCCAGTATCGATCGTTCTAGTGGGCTTTTTACACCTCCTACTTTCGGCCTGATCTCAATTTCCAAACTCTTGTATTTAAGGGCTTTTTCTACCTCCTTTGTTTGGGGGCGTTTTGATCACTTGGAAAACAACATTCTACAAGTATGTACTTTTTTTATCAAATTCGGGATAACTATAGGTCTGCTCTTAGTGGTGCGACGATTATCGATCAGTTTGAAGTTTGTGTGACCGTCACAACATTTGTAACGTCGACAGATGTCACACGAGTTTTTTGTCTGTGAGACGTGTTTGTAACTCTTTGTAACGCATGTGTTTGAAATATGGAGGACGGAAGCACATCTGCCAGTGGAAGTAACTCGAACCTCTATCATGCTTTTCAATATATTCAGTCTTTGCTAGGAATTGGTCAACTAAGAACACATATGAAACAATGGTTTCTACTTGTTCTTGGTAAATGGCTGCTTTCTCATTAGGAGAGTTTTGAGTAAGCTTTATCATAATGATAAGTATTCTCAGACGCCAGATTCTAAGGCAGCTATTACCAACTGGTTTCTGATTCTGGCTTCATCATTCATCTTTTAAGCCGCAAATAATCATTGACTTTATTATGGTCCGACGAGACCTTGGTCCTTTTTTAGGCTATTCGTCTTATGAAGAGGTTTGTTCTCCATGATTGTCTTAAACATTTTTTGAATCTTCACATTTCATGTTAGTCATGATAATCTGAATGGTACCATCTGGTGTACTTCTGCGTGTCTTGTATAGTTTTTCTTCTCAGTGGCTTTTGGCTACTGCTAACAAACTGCCTCTGTAGCCATTCTTTTGGGTCTGATTTAATAACCACGCCTCCTTAGTGAGACATCTTGATGCTGACTACTACTTTCCCATGGTGGGTCTGACTGAAGTCGTCATACTTATAGCCCTAGTCAAACCTCAGGAAGTCCTGGATGAAATTGATAGGATCTCCAAGGTCTTTAAATTATTATTATTATTATCTCATTATTATTATTGTATCTATTTATTATTTATAAGTCATCTCGTTCACAGTATCTTTGTATTCGGTACGGTATGACAACCACACACAGGAATCGATGACCATGTTGTGTTGTTGGTTTCGCTCTTTACTGCAAGAGATGGCTCTGACAGAAGCGGCATTGTATTCAAAATTACACACTTCTCGGCTGTACTGATGGAGACATTTCGGCTTCGTGAGCATGCAAGTGAAAGACACTCCATAGCCTCGAATGTCATTTTTGGGGATCACCTCCTGTAAGCCTGATATTATTTATACGCGCGCAGTCCTTGTCACTTTACTGAAGTTCCGCACTGAGAGATCGGACCTTTCACTGGGCGAAAATCGGTAGATAACTCTTCTGGGATCTTCTTTTGATATTTTCCCGATATGTTTGTGGGTTTGGGGGTCTTTATATATCGATAAGAGAAAACCTGCTGATGGTTCTATCAATGTACGTTATATCGGTCTATTGGCCGCGGACATGTCTGTCATGATAATTGAGCGATCCAGTAGAGTGTGTGCGAAATACTTTTCAAGCACATTCTGAGGTCACAATATTTATAATACGGCACGGCAAGTGCAGAGTAAGACCCGTTCTCAATGCGCCCAATAATTGGTGCACCTGCCTTCGCCATATCATCACTGCCTCTTTCTGTATTCCAACTGTACGTGGCCTGCTACATCACACTTGTACACGTGTATGATAGTTTAACCTGGGCCAGCCACTCCATCTTCTACAACCGAGTCGCGAATGGATGAGATAGAATCTCTCAAGAATGGTGTCTTTCCCTCGTAGTTTTCATATGTCTGCGTACCAACTTGGTCCTGGATTAGCTATCATCGCAGGCTTCTTGCTTTCTGTACTCGGGGAAAGAGAGAGCGCCGGCCGGTGCTGGAGTCATGCGGTGCGGAGCGCCAGGAGTGTCGACTTCTGGTTGTGATAGACTTCGTGAGGGTACTTCCATGCAGGTGCCTTCGGTTCATAAGGATATCTCCGTTTCGATGATTGGGCTCGAAACGGTGGTTCAAAGGCTTTTTCCAAGGTTCAGAGGGCTTATAGTTATTATCAATGGGCGGCTCTACACTGCTTGGCTGAAAGCTCTCCACAATGTTTCCGAAGAAGTAATCTTCTGAGTTGGGAAGGCAATTTGAGAGGCTGTGCTCAGCATTTATGAGATCTACAATAGCCTTCGGCCCTCGCTTTGCGAACCTTGGAAGGGTAAAGTCGCCCTCACAAGTACTGTGTGCGAATGGGGAGTGATGTTATGCGGTGTCCGAGTGGCAGGAGCGTGGTTCGAAAAGTGTCCCTCTGGAGTTGTGCGAGCGTCGGTGAATGTACATCGCTCGAGGCGGAAAGCGCAGCGCCAGTTATAGGCGCCAAGGAGTATGTCAGCCGATACTGGGAATAACAAATGGGAGTTGGATGCGCGGGCCTGACCAAGGGGTTTCTAGGGCAGAGAGTTGGAGGGTTTTTAAGGGAGCATTCACACGCATGTTTACACACTTCCGTTGGTTGAGTATGTCTTAGTACGTGGCTGTTGTGTGATTTTCGGAGTTGTAACTGGGTGTGGAGCAACGTCTCAGTAGCTCTATACTGGGATTCCAGCAAGGGTAATGTTTTGGGTTCATTTGTCCATTTATAAGCTTGCGATATGACCCGCTTCGAACAAGAGACTGATTCACTCTCTGCACTTTATCCAAACCATTTCATTTAATATCGTGCCATGGACTATAGATGATTATATAGATTGAGCATATGATAGTGTCTGCATAGGCTTCAGGTCATACATAGTAGATGGTGAGACACGAACGAGATTGAGTTCCTATATTGAGACGATTATATATAGGTTGGATAGCAGCAGAGCAGCGGGCTTCAAGGCTTAAACAGAACAATAAAAGGGGCTTAAAGAGACACCTGGAAATCCTCGCGGTGTGTAATACACCAGATACATGATAGATGGACGGCATTGCTCATATATATTAGAGAGATACAGTTTTTGTTATTCCATCGACTCCTATCAGCGGTTTTTCAGAAGTTTTTGGATAACGGGTGGATCTTGTATTACATCCAAAAATTGACAGGAGCCACGAATAGAGAGCGGACGAGTCGGCTCGAATGCCTTAGCGGTAGCCTATTGGTAGACAGAGGCTGTAGACGAGAATCTATCATCTGTTTTCCACGCTATTGATACACTTAAGAAGTCTATAATGAGTTGCTCCTTGGCATCCTGCGATATCGCAGGTAACTACACCAGCCGCCTTCTCGTTGGTTTTCTACACATCGGGATGTAAGATGTCGCTGTCTCTAACAAGGTGGTGTCACTGCAAGTCATTTGGCCGAACACAAGATAATGTTATGCAGTTTGTAAGAAGTTTGGAAGGCAGTTATAGGCCTGTACTTTCGAGGGGTCGGTTTAGTGTCACCTTCTTCCTATGTACCAGCAATAGATCTTCTACAATAGATAGAGGAGTAAGGTAGATTTTCTGGAATTGCGAAGAAAATATTGAGTTTAGATACGCTATATTCGAGAAGATATAGAGTGCTGAAATTTTTTTGAGGGCCAATAATTGTGAACGCGAGCGCATATGTCCCGAGCTGCCTTCCGTTGTGTTTTTTCTAAAGCTGTCTTGGGCATTTTCCCACGGTGATGAATTGGTTCACGCCCTTAGAGGAATATCTTCTCGTGTCTCGTCATATTCCATTTCAATCCAACGTCATAATCTGGGTTGTTGGGACACAGCAAGATGACCAGATAGGCCTTCAAAGTCCTCTATTCGCGTGCCTTTTGAGGAAGCTCTGGACTCTTTATGATCATTTGTACAAGCCGCTTTGCCCGCTTTGACATATTCCTGTAGAATGCTTCTGGTTTCTGTAAAAAGTGGATTCTGTTATGTTCTGCGTCAGCTCGGCGAGGTGTTTCTGGTAGCGGGGTCGGATAGCGGTTTTCGGGTAACTCGCTGGCCAAAGAGCTTTTTGGTCGTAGGGGTGTCAAGATGTTCTGTTATGTTGGATACTTGCACACGGGCTCGTGTGTCTCGTATGGTATTTTTGTATTGATTTTAACGGATGTTATTTGACCTTTCTTCTCAGTTTTTTTCTGAGATATTTCCTATTTTTAACTTGTTGTGAGTCCCCTATATCTCTCCTAGTGCTTTCTATACGATTCACCGCAGCCGTCCTTTCCCAAGGTGGCATTCTTTTTTTCACTTCGATCATTCTGGGCAGTTTGGCTACGGCGGCGAAAAGTGGAAACGTTGTCTCTTGGAAGCCACAAGCAGCACATAAATTTGCTGTGGTACTACTTCTTCGACAGTATGGTCTTTGTTGTAGAATGTTGTGGCCGTACTTTCTCATTCAACGACGCTGCAGTTGCGCTTGTGCTAATTTCTTCGAGTAATTTTGTCTGGATGAGATAAGCGGTTAAGGTGGGTCAGTGCCTTCAGAAAATAATTCCGCAAGTGCGAACTAGCAAATTCATTGCGAATTTTCACCTCTTCTCTAACTCTATCATCCATAACTTTCTGAATGCGTGTCCATTGTCATCCTGAGTTTTGCACAGCTGATATCTCCACTGGCCCTCAGATACTAGGTTCTGAAGGCAGTTTGTAGCATGTTTCTTCTCACTTCTCCTTGATTGCCTCTCGAAAACTGGCGTTTCAGAGAGGAGATTGTTTGTCTGGAACAATTGCTCGCGCTGGTCCGTATTCTTTGCTCACTAACTTCAGAATCAGGGAAACGGTGAAGAAATCTTTTGATGTAACTTTTGTCGGTAGGGCGTAGTGTCGTCTCCATTTGTTGGGTAATGGTGAAGGTATTATGCACGCATGATGAAGGTTTTATTTCTATTAGTCACTTCACCTTCTGCGTTGCTTGCTGCGGCAGTGGTATCTGAAGCAATTAGATTTGCTTCTCTGGGAAGCACTTGCGCAGGTGGGCAGCTATAAGTGGAGAATGGTTGGGTGCTGCTATGGTTCGGCGGGCTGTAGTATAAATTCGGGGTTTATGCCCCGATCCAGGGCCGAGCTGTTCAGGCTCCTGGATCACACCACCGGGAGCTCGGCATGCTGTTACTCCAGCGGGTGGCCTCCGAGGGTGCCCCGGGCGCTTCACCAGGCAGGCGGACTGCTTTTCCGGAGGCATTACGACGCTATTCCGTGTTCAATATCTCCTAGATGGTGTGCCATCCGCCCTGGTTTGGCGCCAAATTTCTGAGCGTTGGCCCGTCTCCCACGTGGCTTTAAGTTCTTCAATCTGGCTCGGACGGTAGGGCTGGACTTTGGGAGCATTGATTATTATTATTATTATTTATTATTATTTTAAATTATTATATTGAAGAGTCGTGAGTGTGAGTAAGTAAGGAGTAGTAGTAGTAGTTGGTAGGTCGGAGTAGTAGGGGCGCTCGTAGTATGTAAGATCATGGTAGTGTCCCAGAAGACTAGTAGGGACACTCTCGCTGAGTAGCTTAGCAGTAGTATCACCTTAGTCCTAGTTGCCAGTTAGTAGTCGTAGTAGTAGTAGTCCGTTAGTAAGGTCGTTAGTCGTCAGTCCGTAGGAGTTAGTGAGTAGGCGTGTAGTGGTGTGAGTCGCTGCGTATAGGGGTAGGTGTGGCGGTGCGTCAGTCGAGGTTAGGCTGTATCGGAGAAGTCTGGGTAGTTCAGGTTGCGCTGAGGTCCGCGGTCAGTGCGGGTGCTGGTTAGCGCGGTCGTATATGGCCGTAGTTGCGAGAGGTCAGGTCGCCGTAGGTCACGCGCAGTGCGCTCAGTTGGCGGGTAGTAGTGTGCCGCTGGTAGGTAGGTAGGTCAAGGGGTCGGTAGGGCGTCAGTGTAGGATCGCTGGTCAGGTCCGGTCGCGGTGGCTCGTCGTAGTCGGTCGTCACGGTCGGGTGTCCATCGTCCGGTAGCGAGTCAGGTGCGTCCGCTAGTCGTAGGTAGTGCGCGGTCGGATGTGTAATAGGGGGAGTGGGTTTCGTGCGGTCAGTGAGGTCAGTCGGTCGGGGTAGGGTCGTAGTAGTCGTAGTCGGCGGTAGTATGGGGCGTCTGGCTCAGTACGAGCGGCCCGGGCGGGACAGTAGTGGTCGGGGTAGGTCCGTAGGTAGGTAGTCGGGTAGTAGCTGGTGTGGTGAGTCGGTGCCGGTATGGGTCAGGTAGCGGGTCGGGTCGCTAGTACGGTAGTCGGTAAGGTACGTACGCTGTGGAAGTCGGTAGGGTAGGCACGGTACGTCGGGTAGGTAGTCGTAGTCGTAGGGTTAAGGTCGTAGGTCCGTAGTAGGTCAGCACTTTTGTCGCGTAGTGCGGTCCGGGTATGGTCTGTAGTCATGTGAGTAGTCGTAGGAGTCGTCAGGTGGGCGGTTGCTAGGAGTCCGCAAGTCGTCGTAGTCGTCGGTAGTCGTAGTAGTCGTAGTCGTCGGTAGTCGTAGTAGTCGTCAACGTCTTAGTGGGTCGTAGGTCGTACGTACGCTGCGCTTGCAGCTGCGGAGGTAGTCGGGATCGATAGGTTAGCTGCGGTTATCGGTCGTAGTGCGTAGAGTCGAAAGGCTCGTACGGGAGTGAGGTCGGGTGCGTAGGGTCGGGTGGTAGTGCGGTCACGGTCGTGATAGTTTGGGAGGTAAGGTTCGTTCGTTCCTGTTCGTGGGGTAGATATGATTCTCGTCTGTAGTTAAGTTAGGTTTGTCAGAGTCTGGATGTATAGTACGTGTACGTAGTCGGTAGTCGTAGTATCGCGAGTTCTGTAGTTGTTCTCAAGCGTATGGTCGTTTTCTCAGCTTCAGTACCGTGTCGGGTTATTTCCACGTTCGTTGAGTGCGGTACGTCACGCGTAGTCGTAGTTAAGATCGGATTTAAGTTACGTTCAGTGCATGAATCGTCGTGTTGCTCAGTATGTTAGTTTGAGGTCGGTTAGCTCACGATAGTTGACTTTCATCGGTTTTACGGTGTTCGCGTTCGTTAGTTGTCGTCAAGGTATGTACGTCGCTCTGTTCGTAAGTGAGTAAATAGTTGGCAGTTTGGGTTAAGTATACGTAGGTCGTAGTAGTCGTCGGTCGTTCGGATAAGTAAGAGTATGTGGATAGCAATAGTTAGTAGAAAGTCAGTAGTAAGTAGTTGATGCAGTGATTTGCGTGTGTCCAGTAGTAGTCGTAGTAGTAGTAGTCGTAGTAGTCCGTCGAGAGCGTGCCAGTCGTAGCTATGATAGTTATTGTAGTTTCAGTAACGTTAGTGGTTGATTGCGTAAGATAAGTTATACGTTCACCGCTCAGTTCGTAGTAGTCGTCGGTTTAAGTAGTGAGAGTTAAGTTGAGAACGTGTTCTAGTAGTGGTGGTAAGGTCCTGTTCTTAGTCGTAAGGGTGTACGTACGTTCTGATCGTAGTAGTTCGTCGGGTTAGTCGTAGTAGGTGGTAGTAGTCGTAGTAGTCAAGATAGTGCTCGAAGTCACGTAGTAGTCGTACGTCAGTCTGTCAAAATATTAAGTTAGGTCGTAAGTGCGCTTCGTAGTGGTAGTCGTTGTCAGTCGTCGTCGTAGTCGTAGTAGTCGCTCGGTATCGCTCAGTGAGTCAGTAGTTCAGAGTAGTAAACGTAGTTTCTGTACGTACTGTTCGTAGTCGTGATAGTGATACGTGTATGTATTATAAATTCGATCATTGCAATCCATATTTACAATAATTAAATAACGTAGTATTTAAAATTAGGGATTTTTGTTTCTGTAAGTTGTCCGTTCTGTAAACTGGTTCTTGAATAGTTACAAATCACATGATGAAAAACATTTCAAAAGTGGCGACTAGCAAGAATAAAAATCAACGCAAATGAGATTCAAATTTCACAAAATTTCCACCTTTTTTTTGCTTTACAATATTCATTGAATTCCACTTGACGTGGGAAAAAGCATTATGTTTTCAAGAAGAATTCCCTCAAATATTTATACTACTTTGGTTGTAAGGTTGTGTGGTCGCTAGAGTCACGTAGTTCTACTAGTTTCTAGTCGGTATTAGTCGTCTCGTAGTAGTTCGGTTCGTTTAGTTAAATTGGTTTACGGATCGGGTTCCGGTAGTAGTTAATCGGGGTAGTTAGTAAGTCGGGTCGTAGATAGTAGTCGTCGTCGGTAGTAGTCGTAGTAAGATAGTAAGTCGTCTGAATCGTAGTAGTCGTTAAAGTAGTTCGTCGTCGTAGTCGTCGGTTAGTAGTTACCGTTAGTAGTAAAATGTAATCCCCGTCGTCGTAGTCGTAGTAGTCCGTAGTTGTATTAGCTTCGTTGCGTTACCGGTCGTACGTAGTAGTTTGGAGGTAAGTTTCGTTTTGTCGTCTGTGTGTGTAACGTAGAGTCTGTAGGAGTGATGTCGATTCGTTGTGATGCGTCTCGTGATAGGTTAGTCGTAGATAACGTTCGTTAGTAGTGATCAGTTAGTAAGTAGTAGTGAGCTCGTAGTAGTGAGTCAAGTAGTAAAAGTTATATGATTACGTACAGAGAGTCGTTAGTATGTCTAGATTAGTACGTTGTAGTTCGTAGTTAGTTTAGATTGAGTAGTCGTCAGTAGGTCGGCTGAGTCGTGAGTAAGTCCGAAAAAGTAAGTCGTTAGTTTGTAAGTTAGTCGGGATCGGGTTAGTTGTTACTCTGGGGTTTGCTCGTAGTAAAGTCGGCTCGGTATTTGTTCGTTAATATAGTAGGGTAGAAGGTCGTAGCTTGGATGTTTAGGTATGTATGTTACGTTTTATTCACGTAAAAACAGAGAAGTTTTTATTCAGTGTTCGTTTTAGTAAAGTTAGATTTTCCAAGTCAAGTAGTTTATGTGACGTACGTGAATAGTCGATAGCTTCAGTAAGTTGTTGAGTAGTTCGTAGTTAGTGCGTAGTAGTCTCAGTTCGTCGTCGTTCACGTAGTAGGTCGTGTATGTGAGAGTAGTCGTCGTCGGGTCGTAGATAGGTCAGTTAGGTAGTCTCGTTTCCGTTCGTGTCGTGTCGATCGGTATCGTCGTGTTCTGTAGTAGTAGTCGCTGCTTGTATTCGCTCAGTAGTTAGTGCCGTTCGTCGTTCGTTCGTCGTAGTAAGTCGTAGTAGTAGTATTAAAAAAAGTCGTAAGTCAAGTAAGTAGTAGTAGTAGTAGTAGTAAGTAGTAAAGATAAGTGAAGATAGTAAAGCTAGATAGTTAGTTGATAAGTTAGTATGTTGACGATAAAGTCAGTGTCGTCAGATCGCTGCGCGCTTGTCGGTGTCGACTCGTCGTCGTCGTCGTCGTCGTCGTCGTCGGTCGTCGTCGTCGTCGTCGTCGTCGTCGTCAATCGTCGTGTCGTAGTACCGACTACTACGACGACGACGACGACGACTACTACTACGACTACTACGACTACTACTACGACGACGACGACGACGACGACGACGACTACTACGACTACTACGACGACGACGACTACTACTACGACTACGACTACGACGACGACTACTACTACGACTACTACGACTACTACTACTACGACGACGACTACGACGACGACTACTACTACGACGACTACTACTACGACTACTACTACTACTACTACGACTACTACTACTACTACGACTACTACTACTACTACGACTACTACGACGACTACTACGACTACGACTACTACGACTACGACTACTACGACTACGACTAC
>BOPP01000350.1:410569-463136 GCA_017312745.1 Gryllus bimaculatus | reverse complement strand
AATGAAAACACCTTCAAAACTCGTATGGGAAATTAGTTTAATATAACATCCCGATTGATTCCACTATTGCTATTTCCAAAATTAGAACACTGAGACAACTAAGAGTGAAGAAGTCAACAAAATCTGCTCCTTAGGAAAATACTTTTGAAGATTATTTAAAATGTAATATTACCTAATACAGGCTCATTCTTCACAGAAAAATTGTCTAATTTTATATCTGGCAGAACAGATCCCAAAGATCGAACACCAATCCTGAAAATAAAGAACACTTTTAATATGGCATTTTAAATTATAAAATATAACTTTCTCTTCCATCCTTATATGATCACAATCAAAATACACTGAAAACTTCCGAAATTATAAATATGTGTCAGTTTAGAAGGCTAAATCTAATTAAAGGAGAGCTACAACCCAAATCAAAAAGTATACCCATACCCACTCATGCATAATCTCCTTCCACACCACACATTACAACAATATAAAGAATAATCTCTGAAAAAAAGGATTTTATCATTCAACGTTTAAGTAAATTACCATACGTGAATATAGTGCACAATATACAATATCAACTTCATTTTTTTTGTTTTCCATTGCAGAAGATCTCTGTATATTTTTCTCATTCAACTCCTGGGCCCCTATTTCTATTATGTTAGTCATCATGACAAAAAATATCATCTCAACTTAAACAAAAAAATTACAATTTAAAGTGTATTGCATTAATACAATTTAGATATTTTTGAGATGTAATCATTGACTCAGTTACTTATTGATTCTGTCTACATTTAATTTTTACTACTAAGATGATTCAACAAGATGTCAACATATTTTGAGTAATTAAATACACATTTTTAAAAATTTTATGCAAATTTTCTGGTTTGTGCTGCCACAATGCTGCATAGGTAGGGATACACAACACTTACCATTTCACAAAATCTTTACTAAATATTTTTTAGTTCAATAGAAAAGATCCCTTTCATATTTATTAATACATGCAAATATTTAAGAATTTGATCTACTGCTTAATATTGTTTTCACATATCGCTGGAACACTTAAGTAAGGCTTTAAAATGAAGAAAGATATTGCACACAGAATTGTTACTTTGATTAGCTGCTTTTAATGCTTTAATAAATAATATTACATACGCAATTTTCTGCCTAAAGTCAAAACGATTGTATTGACACTGAGCAGACAACATTAGATGTGATGATGAATCTAAGGTCTTTTCACATTCAGAAGAATTTTTAAAATAACTGATGTTCGATTGCAGAGGTTATAATTGTCACATTTTTGGTACCATGAATCTGTTAAAAGCTTTGTTCGTATCAAGAACTAATAATAAAAAAGGATTCTATTATTAAAATAAGTTATGTTGCCTTCAAGCCATTGAGTTGCTTATACCGAATTATCTGCACAGATCTATTAAGATAGCATAACTGAATATAAGTGTGTATGTTCCTATCATAGTTCCAACAAATTTTAACAGCCTTATAAATGATAGTGTATTTTTGACATTTAATTATAATGACAGATGTCACAACATCGAGTACACAACTGTCAAGACTTTTAGTGCGTCACACATACTAATTAATATTCAAAAACCCATGACTCTTCATTTTGATGCTCAAATTTTTGTCACTAATGATGGAAGTTATCACATACAAAAATCCCAAATACAATGATTCAACACTATGACATACCAATTCAGTACACAAAAAGATTGGAAAACAAGTGCATTACTAGATTTGGCTCAGTTCGGACAACACAATCAAATCAAATTATATAATACATTAACAGCTGTTTGGAAGATACCCTGCAGTTCAATGCCCAGCGACTATCAATATAGTTTTTGTAGTATCCTTCTGAACGATAAACCCAACGGGATAAGATAGTGACGTACCACTGAGGTTAAAATATATTTATCTTTACCTTTGAACGCTACAATACAATCTCTGTCGACACACAGTCAACATTTTCGTTTTGAGAAACCTCGAGAGGAGGTCAACTTCTCTGATAAACTTATCAATGAACTTCGCTCTGAACGTCACACACGACCCAATCCACCATATGTATTTCTTCGCCAAAGACTATTATTGGGTCAACAGGAGGGTGGGAGAAGGGTTGACTTATGAAATGCGCAGAAATTTCACAATAGTCAATTTCCATGGAACTTGCAAATTTTATTAATAACATTTCTCAAAATTGTTCTTTAAAACATAGCCACGGAAAAGCAGTCTTTAGCAAATACGAGGTTTCTTTTCTCACGATTAAATTGCAGAAACGGCGAGAAAATAAAACATGTCAATTGAATACGTAATTATTCTATTTTACACATTAGTTTGGAAGTACTTCCGTAATACCTATATTTCCAATGCAAAAATAGAACTTATTGCAATAAAAAAAATTAATTTGCAAATATTGATGTGGCCGTTTGTATTTATAGTTAGATTAACGCAAGAATATCACTTAAATTGTATTTCCAAAGAAATCAAAGAATCATAACAGGCTAAAACTCCAGCAAATGTAAGTGTGTCTAAAATCAATTCAAGCTCAATATATGTTTTTTAAATCAAATTGAATACAATATAGAATACTTTGTTAATAGTTGTTAATTATAAATATAACTATCCTATCTAAAATTATTTTATGGCGCGAACTTTGTAATTATAAGGTGAGACCGGATTTTCATATTTTTTTCTGTCAAATCATCTATAAAAAACTATTTAGGTAGTTAAATGGGAAACATTTCAAATCCAAATATAACGTTTAATTCGTTCTCATGGCAAAAAAAGACAAATATTTTCAATTATTGAATGGAATAACTACATTTAAACAAAGTATCACTTCATAAAGCAAAGGCGAACAGATTAATTATATTAATATGGATGTTTCTCTTGTTTAGAAGTCATTCAGGAATTCCATAGTTAATAAGATTTTGTGTTAATTCATTTATGATTTTATTATTAACTATTTTCATGAAAATACGCCACACTTTTTCAAGGACCATCCAAATCTCAGAGAATGAGGCCTATGAATATCAAGGAAAGAAGTAGCGATTTTGTAGTTTCGACATTTTGCCGTACATGTGTTTGACGATCGTGTACGATTTTCAGGAGGGCAATTCAGGAAGTATTCGTGGGAAGGGCAATTTTAATTAGGTCGTCACATCCACAAATATTTTTGAAATATTTAATCATTTTAATCTACTATATTAGATGAGTTTTGCTGTTCTCACATGCAGCCGATCGTAACAAATGAGGTATCTAAAGAAAGGGTATTTCACGGAGACTTGACAAATTGCTATTTAACTTTAAAAACGAGAAGGGTTTGTTGAAAAACTGCATCTATATATTAATGTTCGATGTAACCCGCAATACTCGGGCAGCAGTTCTATGTATCAAAACAAAGCGTTCTGGGCCTTCAAACTGGAATCTTGAGATAAAAGGCCCCAAATGAACGTTCGTCACATCGTAATCTACAGGATGAGATCTTCTTGGACATTCTATTATATTTTTGCTGGTTTGGCGCTTCTCGATACTTCATTGCATTGTAATTTCAATTCCGAACATTACAAAGAATAGAGTTGTACTTGCCCGGTCCTGTATTTTCACGAACACAACTTTACGAAGCTTTCTCAAGAATAACATTTTCTAATATTTTTGTGACTATCAAGGAAAACGAAAAGCAAACTGTCAAGGAAGATTGGATAATTACTTCGAATGTTTCAAAGAAGAGTTGGAAACTGTTCGAAAAACATGTCTATAATACTACATTGAAAATTTGTTTGAATTGTTTTTTTTTATTTTTCTTCGTTACTTTGTAAGTACATTGGACGTTACCTTTATACATTTTTAAAACAAATTAAGACGTTTCGTTAACAACTTCCCCCTTATTATAGAAGTGGAAGGAACAGCACATCCTTTCCACATTATCTTTATCTTCTTCTTCGCCTTAATAATGTAACTATTTTGGGTATTTTAAGTTTTTCGATACTTCATACGTTGGTTCGACTTCTCTAGATTTAATTTTCTTTCATCAGGCCAAATATTCTTCGTAACAGCCTTTCTCTCAGCAAGAATGTTTGCTGTTTTCTTTGTTACAGTCCACATTTCACTATCGCACAATACCATTGGTTTAATGATAGTGTTATATAATTTCAACTTGTCGGTCTTTGAAATTCTTCAGGTTTTAAAGATTTGGTAGAGACCGTCATAACCAGTGGCGTAGCTACCTTTTAGGCTGCATGACGAAGCCTACCCAAACATTTAATGAAAAACGAAAACACTTCTCGTTACTTCATAATGTGCTTATTGATAATTATTTTTTTAAATTCACAATTACGTTTCATGTCTGGCTTCTATAGTTGAACTTCCGCTTAATTGCGAACTTCCTCGTCAGAGGAGAAAGGCTCTAGCGTTCAGAGCCTTCAGCGCATACACAGTACCTGTCACGAGGCGCAGATACGCTGTAATAGAGCTTTTAAAACATCGTTTGTTACGTCTTTATCACGACGCAACGTGTCTTCTAAACTTTATTTGCCGTTGAGCGTACATTTATTAGAGTAATCCTCCGTAACTATTAATAGTCTTGTTAGTCCGTACGTCGTTGCCCAGAGGACCGCCAGGTAGCGTCTCCGCGTACGCGCCTCCCACATTCCTGCGTCACTACCCAGCGGCCACAATTAGGAAGGATTTAGGACACTTCACAGGGGTTGCCAGTGCTTCACAGCCCTGTGAAGCACGCAAACTCGCTTTGTCGGAACAAATTTCACATGAGATTGTCCGGGAATCGAACCCGGACCACCTTGGTGAAAGGCGAGCGACTTCATTCTGTGCCACCGAGTTACTCTAAATTTAGAAGTTGTTGGCGAAGAGGGAATGGGGACAAAATTGGACAAGGGGAAGAAAGGGACACAACGGGGAAAGGGGACAAATTAGACACTGGAGACAAAGGGACAATAAAATATATGGGGCAATTGGACAAACTAGAGCAAATGGGACAAACTGGAACAAGTGGACGAAATGGACATGGAAACAAAATGAGGCACGTGGACAAAGTGGGATAGGGAAAAGGGACAAAGGGAGAACATGGGACAATGGGGATTAACGGGAAGGGGGACTAATGGGACAAAAGGAGAAGAGGACAATAGGAACAAAAGGGACATATTTATCAAAAGATTTGTGAGCACTGGTAAAATCTAAACCCGAGAGTCCGCTAAATTATTTTCAATTGACTCTGGAGCATTTTAATGGCTGTTGCTATGTACGCGCTCTTAAAGCGTTGTTTAAATAGTTGGTTACGGAGAATATAAGCGCTTGTTTACCGCCGTAAATAACAAAAAAAATCTAAAAATTCTCGAATCTTTTCAAAAACATCTCTTAATGTATCATCTTCCTTTCAGGGGTGTGTTGCTAGAAAGTATTTTATTAGTTAGAGTACCATAATAATAATAATAATAATAATAATAATAATAATAATAATACATGAGACATTAGACAATAATGGTCATTTTGAGATATGGCAGTTAATGATAACTAAATCAGTTCTAGAGCCTTCTCAGAAAATTACCACACTACGCATCTGACCATAACATCTATTTCCTGCCGCGATTCTCTTCTTTTTGTTGTTTTAATTATTTCAGGAGGGGCAGGAAAAATACTAATCATATTATAAACGGGATGTGGATATTTAGCTTAGGTCAATTTAATAACTACAACATCTACTGGCCTACGTTTGTTTGTTCGTTCATTTGTTTTTGTTTGTTTACTTACTTATTTATTCATTTATTTATCTATCCATTTATTCATTCTTTTTCACTTCAAAGGGTTGGCACACGTACCTGTTCTGTCCACGATATTCTTCCTTTTCATCATCATCATCATCACTATCATAATCTTCATCATCATCACTATCATCACTATCACTATCATCACTATCATTATCATCATTATCATTACTATAATTGTTATCATTATTATTATTATTATTATTATTATTATTATTATTATTATTATTATTATTATTATTATTATTGCCACCTTTTCTTAGCTCATCCGACATCTCTTTTGCCAGTGATAGATAGAGATTTTGATAGAGCCTCGTCAAAAGGGAAATTCTATAGGCGTCCATTCAAGTGTTTTGTCAGCAATAATCTTTATAATGTTTTAGTTCATTTATGTTTAATTTTTCGAAAATACGTAGATTGAGGCAGAAGCCTTGACAACATTTTTCCTAAAAGAAATGTTATCGCATCATACAATTTTATTTGCCGCGAGAAAGATGTTATACTAATGCGTCTTTACAACAGCTCTGTGCCTCTCAGAGCGCAACGTAAAATCAGATGTCTGAGTGGCGCCGTACGAGATAAATGTAACCCGTTTCCAGCCCCAAAATAGCCGTTGTGCAAGGGAGAAATTCCGATGGTCTGTGGGAGAGTGCCCTTCCGTTCTGGCGAGGTCGGGTAGCAAGGACCTCTGAGAGCGCGCCATTCAGGTCCGTCGAACGAGGACGGAATGCTTTTGGCATGTGGGGAACTTGTGTATGCTAAAATCCTTTGGAACAAGAAACAGGTACTATAATTTCAAATACTACCTAAATAATACGAGAAACACAATTTTGGTGTGTCGTTAAATGTCCATGCACTTAGTTCGTACCTTGTCCTTTCATGAGTATATTCCACATTTTCCATCCGTGTTCGTGTTCTCACAAAAATGGTCATGACTAGGGGGCAGATTTTAATGAAATGCCTTTTTTTCACTTTAAAATAATGCCGTTTAGTTTCGAAAATAATTTTATACCGATTTTTATAGGTCATTTGTTTGCATTTTTCGTAATTTCGGCTAATATGTCATTTTCTCCGTCATTTGTAATGCAGTTTTAGCTAATTACACCGATTTTAATATAATTTTAATGGTACTTGCTTCAAATAATAATTACGAGATGCAACAACGTTCTCTATAGGATTCCTCAATAGCCTATTCGACTTCTTCGCTCAGAAATTGCGATACCAGTCGTTGTATGTTATCTAAGGTTCCTGTGACGCCAGTCAGCGCTATTGTCGGTTCAGCCGATTCCCGGATAACAAAAGACACCGATTTCCTGGAAAAGAAATGTCCAAACCAAAAGTTAGCCAGGGTAGTAGGAAATGCTGACTTCACTTGAACGAAAAGAAATCTCTATTACATCAATAACGTATCCAACAGCGTGAATTGTTCATCCCAACTGATTTTCATAACATTTTTTACGTCATTTATCTTTGCTTTTAGGGCATTTTAAAAACATTTTAAGAGTATTTTAGTGAACATTTCTGGCGATGTTTTAGGTCATCAAAATCCATCTCTTAGCCATGACTGATGCTCCAACTCTCATATGAGTAGTTTTCACGTAATTTTGTGTGAACTATAGGCAGTTTTATTTTTTTAAAACAATTTTTCTCTGAAACAGCTCCAAATTTTATGTTTAAATTCTGTCTTCAAACATATTGAGGCGGCAAAAAATACTATCGTGCTAGTCCCATTTTCAGCAAACTCTCCGTATTTTGGAAAATTGTGGAAAGTTAACATCTCAAAAGTACAACACTGAAGATATTAATTTTTGCCTTAACTAACGCGTTCCAAAAACAGCTCTTTAAAAAGATAATGTACATTTTTTTAAAAAATCTGTTCTCAAAATGCAGGTCTTCAAAAAATGTCAAATTATATTTTTGAAAGAAACGAGTGATTTCTGGTTTAAATTAATGCAAATTATAAAAAGAACATTCCCAGAAAATGTCTAATTTTCTACTTTCTCGGTACCACTTGTACAGAAAAGAGAAATCTATGTAATGCTGCGCGAAGAAACGACGATTTTTTGGCAGAAAAACTCTTGGATAGCGACTGGATAACTCCAATCGCTAAATTTAGAAAAAGAAATTCTTTAACTCGTGCCAGAATCCATGTTTTGTGGGTCCTTGACATCGAAAACTTGAATGATGAAAAAACGTCTGGCTGTTCGTTCGTCTGAACAATGCTACGCGGAATGTCCACAGCGGAAGTTTCGCGACCTGAGGTGGCTTCTGAGCACCTTCAGACCTGCGCGGCAGGCGAGTGTTCCGGCAGCGAATTGGCAACGTTTAATCCACGGCGGATTTTGTAACGCGTTTTTCCCGCTCCCTTGATACCGAAAAATCGAATGACGACAAAACGTCTGTCTGTCCGTCGTCTGCGACTGAACGGTTTAGCCGGTAGCGTTCAATTTTCCCCAAAATTGATATTCCCAAGCTGGCTGATGTCGCGGCCCCTTGAATTCAAAACCGATATTTCAATTTTGGGAGCTTCTTTACATAAAGCTCCACGGACATTTTCAAAAAACGCTCCCATCGTTTTTGATTAAATTTTACTGTTTGATAGTGTGAAGAGAGTGGTGCAGATCTCATGTTCGTTAAAAACCCTGATTTTTCGAAAGTTGCAAAAGTTCCATTTTTTCGGAGTTTTCGTATAATTAAAATATTAAACATAGAGGTTTTTTCCCATAATGGAAACTGCTCCCTCAAGATAAATGTTGGAACAACATTATGAATATTTTTTCGAACAGTTGAGTACTTTTCGCGTAATTTTGTGTGAAAATACATGCAGTTTTAGCACCATTACTTTTGTGTAATAATTCTTCATTGATCCTATGTATCTGAAGAAGAATCGCCCAGACTAACAATTCTGCATTGTCAAACATTTTTTCTGCAGCCTCCTCTGTAAAACGACGCAATTGCATCGCCTTCAAATGAGTCTGCGCGGGCAAAGGCGCGGCCGGCATTGTAGAACAAAAGGGCAAGTAGTCGATGCAATCTACAGCTTCCGTGTTGGTTTTCAGCGCGAGTATTGTAGATTATAGATAGGAAGTCGAACGGAGAGACTCACAAGAGAAGCTGATTTGTGAAAATACTCTTAGCAGTCGATATCGCGCTGCCTTTTCGTGTCTTTGAGAGGCTCTCGTGACTTCAATACCGTTCAACAGAGACTCCTCGCACCAACCCGGGTGAGGAGGCGCCGTTATCACTTTTCTTAATATTAGTTTAAATGAAGAGAGTAAAAAAATGTACCAATGATCTCAGTTTCAATTGTTTAATGACAACGGAGAATGAAGTATTGTTTCCAAAACTTGCAAAAATGTAATGGACGTACTATAAAACCGCTATTTCTCAAAACCATTTCACATATAAAGCTACAACTCCAAAGAAGTTCCCTTGAGATATAAGGGACTCGGCAGACAACATCGCATCAAACTCTGAGATGGAATTGCGGGGTACTTTTCTAACATTTGCTTCAAATGACCGTTTTCATACCCTCAGATCAACTTTACTTGACATATTTAAACAGTTTACCCTAACCCAGAAACGGTAGGAGATTTCGAAAAGTGTGCAAGACATTTCTGTTTAAAAATTATGAAATGTTCCCTCACTTAAATGGCATTGCAAGCTAAGCCCGACCAGATTTGGTGTCAGCATGCATTTTACTTTCCCGTTACCGCTTACGTAGTAGATAGTTATGAAATTCTGCGCGGAAAAATCGGAATTTTCGACAGAAAAGCTCTTATGACAGGGCCCTGTTAACGAGAAACACGATAAATGTACGTGATGAGGGCTGTCCGGGCAACACAGCCTGCGACGCGGCGTCACCCGGACAGCTCAGATCACGCACTACGACTTCATGATAAATGTAGTTGCTGAATTAAGAAAAAAAATCCTCTACGTCGTTGTAATCCACGTTTTGTGGGTCCTTCAAATCGAATGACGGCAAAACTTTTGTCTGGCTGAGTCTGTCAGTCTTAGAACAACTGCTAACTTAGCTAGCTGCAACTGTTCAGCCCATTTTCTCCAATCGATCTGACAGATGTCGCGGCCTCTTGAATTTGACACCGATGTTTAATTTTATCGGTGCTTTACTTGACGCCCTTTCCAAATTTTCAAAGTGACTCCATCGCTTCTGATTAAATTTGGTTGTTGTGTATTGTACAGGAATCTTAGAAATCGGTGCAGGTCTCATCTCCGTTAAAAACTTTGAGTTTCCGAAAATTGCAAAAGTTCGAAATTATTTCGGAGTCTGGCGTGCTCCTAAAACTGCAATAATGAAGATAGAGATTTTTTGCTCAATTAAACCTGTTCCTTAAAGATAGAATTCGAAATACGGTCATTTTCGTTTTTCGAAAATGTGTACTTTTAGCGAAATTTACGTCAAATTACGGGCGAGAAAGTACGTGCTGATGTATGACCACTAGTTGACACACATCGCCTTCATTAGGAATCGCAAGGGAAAGCGCGTCCCCGCGCGCCGCCCTACTGCCACTGCTCTGCTTAGCGAAACACAGCTGCGCCGAAACAGCTCGTATTTTCTAGCAACTTTCCAACTTTAGCACCGCAACTGGAGTCCCCAGACGAATTCTTTGCTAGGCTTTGTGAAGTCAAACAAGTTAAATGAATTCGAGACTTCACGGGCCCCTCGTTGAATGACGTCTAGGAAGCCCGTGATCTAATGGCTCCAGGCCCCTGGCCGAATAAAAGGCACTGACTGCAACGGGACGAGTCTTGACAAAAATAATAACGGAGGATTACTCTATGCCAAGCACTCGACGCCCAATAAGGATGCGTTGACGAAGATGCAACAATGTTCTTTCAAAGATCGAAAATGCAGAAAGTTAAACGAAAATGAGACTGGCCCTATTTTACTCTTTTTTTAAATTTGAGGCCGTTTTCGAGAATTGATTTTTATAAATGACAATCAGAAATTAAAAGAAAACTACTTGTTTTTTTTTAAAAAAAACTTATGACCTAAAAGTCTAGTTTTTAAAACTTCTTTTAGACAAAAATCTCTACCATCAACTTTGTATTTTTGCAGTGTTAATTTTTTGCAATTTTCCAAAATACGTGTTTGATTTTGCAATAGGCACCGGTTGCGAACATGGCACCAGCACTATTTTTCCCCTCCCTTGAGGAACAAAATGGAGTCTTTTTTGAGAAAACAAATGTTTAAAAATTGCTTATATTTCACGCAAAATGTTTCAAGAAAGATTGTATTCAGAAAAATCTCAATCTTCGATATTGCAGTTGACGATAGTCGCCGAAAAAATTGTCGAAAAAACAGGAACTTCAACGAAAATTACATCTGCGCCGTTGTTTTAAGATTTTGCTATCGAAGAACAATGTTTCATAAAAATAGAAGCCATTTTTGAGAACCTTTGGAAAATGGTGTGTCTTAATGCAAAGTGCTGCTAAACATCGACGTAACCATTTCACAATCGCAGAGCCTCGAATTCCTCCACATCGATGCAGGAATATCAATTTTCAAAAAAACAGAAAACGCCGTCTGAACAGTATAGGCGCTAGCGTTGTCCCCAGACAGACGGAGGTCGGACAGAACAATGACGCCCAATTATTTTTCTGTTGATTTCATGTGACCGGTGAAATATGAAACTTTTTGTGTATATGGTTATACGTCTGCATAGTTTACTAACTCACAGGGCTAAAAGTGTATTGCTTTTTGATATATATTACAAATTTTCTTTTGTTACATTCGACGTTTTAAATAAGCATTCTAATTTTTTCCCGCCTTGGTTCACCAGGGTCCCGACAGCGCTGGGTAAAAGGCAGGCAAAGATCTTGAAACATTATCAGATACATTAAACTCAAATATTAAAAAAAAGCAATGTGGAATATAGTAAAAAATCGACCAAATCAACTAGAAACATTGTAGATAATGTTTTAAAAGCTAACGATAGAAATGTGAACGAACCGGCAATAGTGGCAAGTCTCTTTAACCAATACTTTTCGGGAATTGCTGCCGATCTTACTGAAGGTTTTCAGCCACAAATTACAGAATAAGACGTTTTCTCCAAAATTGTAGACACTTGTGTTCGTTTCCGACACTTCTTCCTATGGGATTCTCAAAATAATTGGTCGACTACAAAATAAATATTCGGCCAGTCATTATACATCCGATATCTCACATATTTAAGTATCCTTATGCACAGGAATTTTTCCAGATATTTTAAAAACAGGTAAGATTAAACCGCTTCTTAAATAAGGCAACAAAAATGAAATTCAAAATTATTGACCAATTTCTCTTTTATCAATTTATTTATTTAAAAAACAATAGATTTTACGTACGAATGGAAAACTTCCTTAGTAAACACGAGGCGTTTTCGAATTGCCAACATGAGTTTCGAAAATCAAAATATATATATTATATATATATATTATATATATATATATAATATACATACATCATAATATGCAAGTCTGGGGTCTTCCTTCTTCGTGTCCTTTCTGTCGCACCCCATTCAGACATCGTTTTGGCCATCTTCGTCTGTCATTCGCATAACATGACGACCAGACGATTTGTTTTTTCTCTAATTGTCAGGATAGATTTCTTTACATCATTTTTTTCTTATCTCGTCGTTCCTTGATTCTGTCCGTCTGCTATAACAGAGCTTCTACGCCAGTAGTCCATTTCAAGGCCAGCAGCTTCCCTTTTGTTCTTTTATCGATCTCCCAAACTTCTGGAACCGTATGTTGTAACACATCTTAACTAGCGAGGAGTAAAGACGTCTTTTAGTAGTGTGTAGTGATGGTTTTGTTCCATAAGACAGAGTTTTATACTTCGTGTCACGTTTCTCCTCAGCTCTCAATTTCGTCATGGCTTTTTCCTTATTGTTAAAAGTACACAAAGGATTTATATTTGTTTACCCCTTTCATTTTTCCTCCATTTTTCCACAAGAAGATCTATTTCATTTTACCAACTGCCAGGTTATTCAGATTTGTCCATATTAATATTAAGTCCTGCTTTTAAAAAGTGTTCATTGGTGTTTACGGATCATGAACAAATCGTCTGCATCTTCTGCAATTACTACCTGGTCATCAGCAAAATATAACGTAAACAATTTATCCTCTCGATCGTCATTCCCATTACTCCTGCATTGTTTCTCCCATGCTGTTAAATTTGATGCCAGATATATTTTAACAGTGTTGGAGAAAGACAGCAACCCTGTCGAAGACCTTTTGCTGACTGGGAATGGATCCGAGAGCCTGCTGTAGATCTTAATCTGAGAGGTGTTATTCTATATAGATTCTATGTGGCTCCAATTAAGTTTTCACTGATTTGAAGTCAATCCATTTCTTCCCATACTCTAGCAACCGGTACATTAGCATACGCTTTCTGAAGATCAATGAAAACCCAGATGAACGTCTCTACTCTCCATGTTCTATTTTCTATAAGTTGTTTTTATGTAAATATATGTTCTATGACCGACCTGCCGCAGTAAACAATTGTTCTCTCCTTTTTTTCCTTTTATTCTTCTATTTTTATTTCGTATATATTTGCTATACGTCTACTAAGATCCAATAACTGCCTATTCCTCTGTAGTTTTGTTTCATTGTTTCTAGATCCTTTTCTTATGGATGGTGTTAGATAAGACGTTCGCCCAACTGAGGAGATTTTCTCATTCATGCACCTGAAAACATGTGTTTGAGCATTTGATCAGTTTATAGGGACATTATTTCCGTAATTCAGCCGGTAATATCTCCGGACCTGGTGCCTTATTGATTTCATTGTCTAAGTGCTTTTTCTAAATCTTTAATTGTCAGATACCCTTGCTCAAATTTTTCTTCTTGTGATGTTTGGAAGTTTCTGTTTTACTAGAAGCAGTCTTTGAAATACTCTTTCCATTTATTGATTCCAATGTTGAATGCATCTTGTTTTCTCATTCGATTTATAGATTTAATTATTACCAGGCTTCTGAGCTCCGTGCTCCACTATGAATTGTTCTATATAATCGCATTTATCCAGGCCATAATTTATTCTTCTTGATAATACTTCTTGTTTCACTTCTCTACTTATTGCTTTGTACTGTAATCTAGTTTCGTTTTTTCCTTTGTCACTAAGGCTTTAAATAGCAGTTCTCTTTTCTCTCTAATTCAAGACTTGTTTCTCTCGCCTCATCCGCCAAGCTCTAGACTAACGCGTCCCACAATACTGTATGGTCTTTATTTACAAGTACCTAAAAGCCTCCTCGGCGGGCTTGTGAAATACCACTCTTTTATGTGTTCATATTCTTCTTTCTATTGCCCTGTGTTTAACTCATTAGTTTAGTTTGCCCAAGCCTTTTTCTGTGTGGAGATCATGCTGCACCTTTCATCGAAAAGACTGCCTTAATTTGTTTTGGTGGTTTCATGGAGAATCCGTCCTTATTTTCTATATCTCGCTATTCAATGTAAATGGTGTGAATTGTTTAAACCAATTACAAACAATGATGCTACATTGGGTTCCCGTTTCCACGTCTAACGTCTTGGCACCTTGCATGTAACTAAGCAAATAATTCCATCAAGAGGTGCTATTATAGATTTTTAGTTTTTTTTTGTATTTGGTTACAGAGGTATACTTATGAATATCTTTATGTTGAAGAAAAGTGTTATTATTTTCATTTCATACTCTCACAATATTTGAATAAGTTATTTTTTCCATGTTCATGCGAAGTTTCCTCACCATGATGACCCACAATATTGTTCTTGTCTGCTTCGCAACTCCTGCCGTTAAATCTCCTGAAATATTATTTCATGGGATTTAGAATATCGTCAAGGTTTCTTTGATGTCATTTTCAACAACTCTTCATCTTTCTTAGCCATTGGGCGCATATCATTCAAATTATATCATTCCTATGGCAACTTATGTATTTTCCCTCTTATTTTTAACCACTACTTTTAATTAAGAGTTTCGGGTCTTATATACTCCCAACTTTTTATACATTTTCCAGAATCTTTCCTCCAATAACAATTAAGAAATTCCGGCTTTGGCGATTTCATGTTTGTTTACGCAACTGTAAAAGTGCACAAAGGTGTTCAGTGTCTCGCTTTCCTTGCCTTCTTTTTTTGTTTTCAGGACTAGACGGTATATGCTTTATGTTTCTTACTCATCCATTATCTGGATTATTGTTTAATTTGTATACTTTGTTTACTCCATATACCAATTTTCAGTGATTTCCATTTTTCTTTTGCGTGATTTGTATTTTGTAGTTTTCCCTTTTTGAAATATCGAGGCATTCCTATAATAAGGGTTTTTAGGCGGGTGTATTTTTAACGTGTGCAGGGTGCTGGCACCAGACAACCCCAAACTGGAGGACCTGAGCTTTTAATTAGGGGTTCCATCCTTAGGCGATCAGCTTCAACCATAGCTTAGGAGTCCAGCTACCCTATCCCTCTTAGGGATGAATTAATTCCAAGGTAGTGAATCCCTTCTCCTGTTGATATGCACATTCAATATTGGATGCTTCTGGGGTGCTTACCCGCGTAATGACCTTAGTCTACTAACTCTAAGAAATAAGGAAGGAAGATGAGGAAAGCTCCTAGCCTCGAAACTAATAGGCAGGTCGAAAAAAACAAGAGTTGAACCCAGGGAGGGCGTTAGATCGATGAAAGCATTGGTGGACAAGAGAGTTTAAGATGTCACAATGGGTAGATGAAGGAACATAAACGATATGAACAATGTTATGCGGGAAGGACAAAAGATAGGAAAGAATGTAAGATTAAGATTGGGGATGGATAGGCGTGTAGGAAAAGATTAGTCTGGCCCTCAGTTTTGGCCGTCCATGCGGTAGAGAATACCATGCTACCGCGGGTTGGCCCTCCCACTCAACGAAGCACACCGCTCCCGCGCACGTACGTAAGTGTACTTCAAAGGCGGCGTCCCGGGGAGGAAAATCAAAATCTACGGAATCATATTTTTATTTATCTTAAAAATGTCGCTCATCATGGATGAAAAACGAAGGCACTATTAGAATATTTTTAGATAATTAAAAGCTTTTTGACGTCATTGATAATAACGTTCTTTATTTTCAAATACTTCGTAAGGAATTCGTGTGGTTATTGCTCTAGATTGAGTTATGTTCACATCTTAAACAACAGGAAAACCCCAAAACATTCATACTCCCTTAAAACTATTCGACAGAGTAGAAATACTTACTGGAATGGAAAATTATGTACACACTATCCGATTCTTTGCAATTGCTGTAGAGTCCAGCGGGGTTTGTTTTTACGGACTATTCTCTCCCTACTATACGTAAAACGATGTGCCGCTCGAAGATTAGAAACTGGAAGAGTTCTGTTTTGTGATGGATACGAATATTTCTTTGCAATAAGATACCATAGTACAATATATTTCAAATTGGTTTCCGTATTAATAAATAAATGAAGAGAATAACGGTTTCAAAGCCATTTCCATTTGCAATAATCAATCTGTGACGTAGTGAATAGAAATAAGTTTCAATAAGCAAAGAAAAATAATATATTAAAGATTATGTACAAGTTCAATGAATTGGTATATTAAAACCTCCGGCAAACCTTTCCCTTTCAGAAACTGCTTTACCGCAGAAATACAAGCAGCGTGGATGCGCGCTGTGGACTCGGTCGTGAATACGTACAATGGCCTGACGCAAATTTACCGGTTGTGGGACCTGGTGCTACGACGCGAGATGTTGGCCTTCTACTCTCGGAATTCGCCAGCATCCTCACTCCTTGTACACACGTAACAGCTCCCGATCAAACTGATGAGAAGCGCGGCGAGACTGGCGCGCTTAAATAGTTGAGGCTGACAGCCCACATGTTTTCATAGATAGGCTCGCCCGGCTGGGCGCCCTGGTTTACGCGCCCACTACAGGATTCTCAGGTTGGGCAACCAAATTCGAGGCTGGGCGGCTGCATCGCTCGGAGTGTTACAGCCTCGTATTTTTGGCTCTGCGTTCTACCTGAGTACCCGCCAGAGGCGAACACTCCGGAAGTTCGGCAAGCCTTCTCCCGCACGTATTTCAACGGACTAACGGTTCTGGCCCTCGTGTTAACGACGCCACAACTCCATTGAAAATGAACGGTTTGCCATTGACTGATGTTAAGACAGCAACAATTTTAGGCTTTTCAATTTAGTCAAACCTTAAATAGCACGTCCATTTAAATGAATCGAACACTAAATTAAATTCTTTATGCTACGCTTTCAGAATTATTTCAAATTCAGTCAGTCTTCATACTCCTCGTCGCTTATATTTCGTGAATGTTCATTCCTGCCTCATAATAATATAATATTCTGGGGAAATACATCTTGTAGCTCCCAGTCTTTTAGATTTTAAAAAATTGTACGAAAAAATAGCAAATCCCACCTACGTGATTCTTGTGAGTCTCTCTTTATTAATTTAGATATTTTACCATTACCTTGTCTCTTGATTAATGAATCAGAGGTTTTTGTCAAAAAGGACGTAAGGTTGGGAATATATTTTCTGCAAACGCCGACAACTCTCGACTTCATCAGGTGACAAGAGGTATCAAGAGCTCACTACAAAAAAATTCACATAAATGTTCAATATTTTACAACACCTTGCCAGATGATATTAAACGATTAAATTAGATACAAAAGTTTGTCCTAAGTAAAATCTTTTCTGCTGCATAAGCGTCTCTATAAAATTAGTGACTATACCGAGTATCCAAAAGGAAAGTAATATCAAGAATAACAATGACATATAATGATTGTATAATTCTAAAGAACATATAACAAGAATTTACTTTAGCTTTTGGGTCAAAGACCCCCATCTCGATCACTTTTTCGGCCTGGTTCCCCGATTCTTTAACAAATGCTACGATGGCCCCGGGGTTTGCTGTTGGATGTAAATGTAACTTCAACTTAACTTCTCCCCTAACACGTCACACACAGTTTTTAACGGTTTTTGACGTAAATAAATAAAAGTAGGACTTGTATTTATAAGCGCACTTTGCCCAATTTGAGCAAGATATTTAAAAAACAAAATTTGGAGTGTTTTTTAAGAGAACATTAAAAATGTGTTTTGTGCTTGATATAAAGTTCTCTCAAAAATTAAAATCACTTACTCAAAAGCGCAGGACCTTAAATCAAACCAGACTACGCAATATTATGGGGGGTGGGGGATCTGTGGTCAAGTTAAGCTCGCGGATAGCCAGCCGTTTTGGGGATGGAAAAATGCACTATCCAGCGCTCCAAAATGCGTCTTTCCAGAGAAATCTCTGGAGAGATTTTTCATGGGCAGTATTACATGACTTTGCGTATATGGGCCGTTCATAAATTTCTTAACGCAAATTTGGAGTATATTGAATACTTTGCCCCCTGTAACGTGGCCTCCCTGCCCCCTTCAACAGTTACGTACGTAACACTCGCAAAACCCCTTCCCCCAATTACAAGTGAAAATAAAATTTTAAAACAGTAACGTGTTGCATTACAAAATAAAAATTACCATAATTAAAGCGAGAATCAACTGGCTATGCGGACTGCAGCCCACAATGAGATTGGCAGAATTTTTGAACGGTGGGAGGACGCATAGGTGAGACAGTTTCTAGGGAGACAAGACTGTCACACGACGTCGTCGATGACGCACGGGCTCCGGAGTCTACTGCACCAATTTAATTGGATTCTAGAATATTATATAAAATCGGGTTGAATATTTTTCTCGTAATCCAAGTTTCAATCAGTATACCAATCAATCAGCGCAACCCTCCCCCTTGAGCGTTTCGTAATTTATGGGCGCCCCCCCCTCCCCTCCGTTAGAGAGGTATTTACGATAAAGTTAACATTTTCTTCACATAATTAAAATAAATATTAATTTGAATGAATACATGCTGTTCTCACGATTATTAAAGTAAAATGGAAATGGCAAATTCACTATCATGCATATAATTATGAGAAAATATCTGTTCTGACTATTGAGTATTTTCTACCTGTAATTTTGTTTTGACAACAGTAAATGCCAGTAACATGACACTCTAGATTCATGCAAAAATATATTGCATCGTTTTTAAACCTCACAGAATATCTCGAGATTTAGTTTTGGTGCCTCCTAACCACTTGTGTAGAAAGTAAGAAAAATGAAACGTGCATTAAAGATATCCATTCAAAGTAATATTGTGAACGGTTACAAAGTAATATTGTCAACACAATAAATAATTTGAACAAGTTTAACAAAAACTGCAATATTTCATTAAGATTCTGTTCACATTCAACAAGTATTTAGGGACAAAAAGAAGACCCAAGTGTTGGGTGAGGGGGCAAACAAGGAATGGGTTGGAAAACAAATTATCTACATTGGTATATTTTCTAAGTTTAAACGTGAAATACATTGGTCTGAACAAAATAGAAAAACGTATTTAGAAGATGCATAACTGAAGCCTAACAAAAACTGGCTTTTCTGCGCTTGGCTTCACATGACCTTTTGCAGATGCTGACCTTTGCAGCAAACTAACCAGATGTTTATTCTTCCAGCAAATATTAAGTGCTCCAGGAGGTTGGACTCTAGCAGAAATCATTGCTAAGCATAAATATAGATGGGAGGATTTAGCCACCAGCCACATTCACACAACAAATAAGTCATTATTCCCACTTGCATGATGCCATGGCAATTCTCTGCCCTTTCAGTTCAATTCTTGTCCAAGTTTGTTGGATAATTGTAATGTTTCATCTACATTATAAATTATGTTATGTGCATGGTGAAAATTATGTTTCCGAGATTTTCTTCAGATAGGATAATAGACTTAAACCTTACTTCCATTGAAACTTCTTAACCTATTCATATTTGTGGGTTCTGGTTCTAGGTTTTTGCACTAAAATGTAATATTTATTTTCAGGAAACCTTCAAGACAATTCTTTCCACAAGGTCTCGCAATTTGCTACAAGTTCACTGACCAACATTACCCCACGTTAACAAGCGTGAAAATACTTCATTATATATTACTTAGTCACTCTCAAAAATATTCGCTCACCCACGATATTCCTTTCATCCTTCTTAGAATCCAATTTTCTTCTCTATTAGAAAAGTTCGTGGGTGTGCCCCTCGAAGGTGTAGCTCGATTCTGTTCTTATTGAACCCTCCACATGTCACTTAACATACTCTTCATCATTAACATTTGGGCAATTTTTCAGCAGCTCTCATCTTTCATACTGTGAAATACAACCAGCTGACATTTGAAAGAAGTTTCTCCCTCTGCGACTCATGTCAGTCCTTCGCAGTGGTTCCCATGATCCAAACCAATCCAAACTCCTCCATGATGAGAGCCCAATTGTCGCTGGCTCATGAATGATCTTCAGCGTTCGACGTCCGTTAATTTCTACAGTTTCTTTCTATATTTAAAGGACTAATATTTCAGTTCAGTCACTTCAGCCACACACTATCCGAATAATTTTGATAGAGGGCACTGACGTGTATAACTTACGATTAAAATGGCATTTTACTTCATGGGGGTTACCTTTTTAAGAAGTTGTTTTTGTTGTTTTCGTGGCTAACTCAGATTAAACTAAATTATGCTGAAGCAAAATTAATGATGTGTAAAAAATTTGGACCAAAGTTCTTGACATTTGCTTCTTGACAAGTGTCCAAATAGTTTTGGGAGTGACTGTACTTAGAACAAAAACACAACATATTTAGGCATCTGATACCACTTACTTTACCCAAGAGAACTTTCCATTGAAGAACTGCACAAAATGCAAGTCAGGAGCTTAAATAATGCACGGAAAAACTTAGGTCAGCACCGGTATACATTAAATTATTACATACATTAAATCTCCAACAATGCGTTTGTCAACTAATGCTTCAAAATGGATTCCTATGTATGATTTCCTATGATACTGCTAGATGCATGACCTTCACATGCTTCTGTGAACAATAAAGGATCAGAAATCACACAGTCATTCCCCCATTTTCCCCTCGTATGTGAATATTAAATGTATTTTCAAAATATTTTTCAATTGGTGTCCCCGAGTGTGGAAAAAAAAAATTATCAAATCAATATGAAATATTGTAAAGAGCCAAATTCTAAATTACGAGAAAATTCCAAGAGACAATAAACTACAATATCTGAGCACATGATACGTACACTAAATCTCTCATCATATTTGCGTAAACGTGGATATCAAATATTGTACAATTTGTCAGCACAAGGAAAATGCCAATGTAAATTAATTATTACATTCCAATGCATTTTATAACCAATATATTTCAAATAAACAGACTCTCAGAGGTGATATACAGGAATAAAATTGAAAATATAAGCACATTTAAATCTTTCAAATTCTACAGAAATACAATGATGCAAGTATACTAAAATGCTACTGTATCATTTATTAACACATTGAGTCAATATATTCATTTCATTAACTGAAAATAATTACATCAACTTTCTAGATGCTAAAGAAACTGTATGCCCCATCTTACAGATAAAGACCATTCAGAACATAACATCCACAGCACTGGAAATTTCTTAAACCTGTGAACCATGTGCCTGCATAAATAACTAAATTCAATATAAAAACATTAGACAAAACTAAAAACAAAAAACATGCGATTGGAAGAAAATGAAGTGCATTAGAAATCTGACATTTGGAAAAAATTTTTAGTAGCCATGATTTCTAAGCATTTTATGCAACTCTGACATTTTAGATATTTTGCTGTAAAACTGGGCTGCATAAATTTAGAATTAAACAATCTTTTTCATCATTCTCATTCCACCATTAGCAGTCACTTTTCTTCTTTTTTTCCATTGACACTAAAACTACAATCTCAAGCTAAAGATACAAGGTGTATGAAGATTTTGGCCCTGCGGACTATCTCTCCATACATAACATTAGGGTGAAGATGATTAACAATTGCATAGAATGTTATTTGAAGTGCTCAAAAAATGCAACAAGCCTATTGAAAATTAATATTTTACCGGACGGAATCATGTGTCGAGTCAAATTTATATAAAACTGGAACGGACACAAAAGGAGATTGAAATTTCTTTTTTCACCAAAAAATACTGATAGTTTCTTTCTTCTTAAATGGTTAAAGAACAACTTTGATGCTTGCAGGGATAACGTCATGGATTCAGCAGTAATCCCTGTGTCCCTCTGCAACTATTTATACTAACAAGTATTTATAATTTTATTATAAAACACTGGCTTCAGGCTTCAATCATGCACAAGCACTAGAATTAATGTTTAAAAATTGACACTTTTTAAATTATATTGCACAAATAAAAAAAATGGGGATGATTAATTCAATAACCATGTCAGTTCCAAATGTGAAATACATTACAAGAAAGTTCATTTGCATAATGAAAACAAAAATGAAGCACCCACACTTTAGTAACAAAAATAATATTAATAAAAAGAAACAAAAAGATATCTACACTATCTTAGCACGTATTTCCAGATTCAGAAGAAAATGTACGCAATTTAAATGTAGGAATGTGGAGGAGAAAAGATGCAAAAAGAGTCACACATGTACACATTGCCAAACATCCAACTATCAGTATATGATATACAACACTGTTTCATTATATTGGTAGTTGAAGACAACCGTTTTCAAATGTTATCAGTGCATCTTAAACAACATTGGGAATATGCACTTATATTGGATACAAATGAATAATGCTTAATGGGTTTTTGAATCTAAAATTAAAATTTGAAACCGGTGTCTAAGAAAGCCATCATAGATAATTTTGGTATTTTCTCTTGAGGCAGAAGGAATTCCACGAAAGAAAAGATCCACCAGTTATCTTCAGAATTGTTGGATCAAACAAAAAAAATCTTGAACCTTATAGATATGATTAAAAAATTACATCTTTGATTATGCAGGTCCATTACACAGTCCAAAAGGACAGGAATCAATAAATACATATACAAGTATGCAGAAATCATTTACTACTCATTAAACACATTGGGTTGCCAAAGAAGTGAAATAGTTGGTAAGAGTAGACGTCCTTATTGCTCAGTCCACGGTATTACCTCCCTAACATTCAAAGAAAACTAACAACAAAACAGACTTTTTACTGATAAGAGAGAGAGAGAGAGAGAGAGAGAGAGAAAATGTAATTAAGTTCCATTCAAATGAGAGTCAAGTATTAAGAACAGAATTAAAACCAAAATTTTGCAATTTCCTTTTGTTTATATATCAAAGAACTTTACTTCTAGCCTCAGTTAACTTCTAGCTTCAAGTATCAAATATTTTTACGGGTAAAACAGAAATAAAATGTTTTTTTCTTCCATTTTCATAAAATTCATTGGGTAATTGGACCCTTCCACAAAAGACCAGAGGAATCTTGATCTAATTACTTCATGAATATAATTAATTTCATTACTTTTAAATTAAATAAATGTAATTCTAGAAAATGGCAACACATTTCGTTGCAATTTTCATTATGCACTTCAATATTAAAAATATTACAAAATGAAATTAATGTTTGTAAGAAACAGTGGAAGTGTTTTAACATGAAGTTAAAAATTTTACAAACCTAATCATAGGCAAACATACAAGATAACTGGCAGTAATATACATGTACATCAAAGGTGATTTTCCTCAAAATGGTTATCCAGAAATTTCATATCATTTCCATCCACTGTAGTTGAGATACAAAATCATTGATGGACAAACTCAGGCAGAGACTATACATTGCTTGTTTGGTTTCATTATGAAAAATTTACAATTGTGAAGCATAATACAAATGAATTTTTTCTTTGGACGTCATTTCAGTTTTACAACAGTCCAATTGCTGTCTTCTTTGCTATTTGATCACAGTGCTCTCTTTAACATAAACATTTTTGTAGATGTTCACATTCTTATTGTATTCATTGTATATTGACTACCCTACCAACACATTTGAATGTGACAAGACTACAAAAAAATAATGCAAATGACAATCATTCCTATTGTTATTTCCAAACAACAAATAATTTGTAGTAGGGGCATTATGTCACAATGAAAGTGGATAAGCTCTGAAGCACACTGGGCAATATTTTGCAACAATAAGAGAAAACATACAATTGGAAAAGGTGTTCAGACTCAGGTCTATTACAAGATGTAGGAATAAAAACGAAGCAGTACATGAAATTTCCTAACTTGTTTCATTATTAACAATTAAAACCACAACAGAGTTGAATAAAGGATTTTGTATAATGAAAATACCTCCATTGCTGCCACAAACACTTCTAAATATATTTATATACAATTCCATGCAAGTTTTCAAAACGCAAAGAAGAGAAATATATTACATTACTCCATTATCAAAATCCTATTAAATCCCACATAGTGGATACTGAATAGCTGTGACATGTGATGTAATCTATTGGTGCTTATGGACTGCCAATTAACATATTCAGCAAAAGCTCCTGTGTACAAAAACATGGAAGAACTGTAGCAAAACATTTTGCGCCAATCACATACGTGATAATGTATTTTAATTTTCCTCCTTTACAAAGGAGAGAGAAGTAAATGAACATAAGCATTTCCACATTTTAGACTATCAGTAGAGATAATACAGATTCCACAAACAATCAAAACTGATGCATAGTATGGGCAATGATATAATTCAGACTTTATTAAATTAGAAAATAAGAAGATCTGAAATTGAATTACAAACACTAGATCAACCAACTTCTTGCAGCACCATCACAAATACAATTCTCAAATGTGCATTTGTTCCCTTTAATTTTGAGATATGCTTCCTTGGCAACCACCAAACAGAACACTATCAAATCACAATTTTGCTTCTCACAACCTTTCTCACTTACATCTTACATTTCATCCATTCACATTCTCAAAAATACTGAAAATCTTACACAGGAGAAAGAGAACAATTAATACACCTTCAAAACAGAACATAGCAATACATGTGAGAATAAGAGAATGCAACCGACAATTGAGCCTTAAGTGGCTAAACATACACTTCAGTTTGCTTCATGATTCTTATTACACGTGTCCACAGCATTTCCAAAAAGAGTTAACAAAACATCACACAATAGTAAGGGCAATTTGGAATGTGGAATGCTTTTGAGAGACATCCACAGCATTTACATGTACACACACATGCATGCATAAAAGAATAAAGTCCTCAAGGAAATTCCAACCCATTTATAAATGCAATTGCTTGCACAGCATCAAGTGGCCTCTCATGCAATGAACAATACTTCTCAATTAACAAGTGCTACTTCTGGTGTTGGAGCAAATTATTTTATATGCAGCAACAATTTTCTGTCAACTGTTCTCCCCCACTGATACCACATTATTTGACTTTTCATAGTGAGATCAGAAAGTGTCAAAGCAATGAATCTCATGAACAGAGATCTCACCATTTAGTATTCCATCAGTGAAGATGTAGGCTTCCACAGACAGTCAATGGATTGATAGTTGACCGTGCAGGAAATAGTGTCATCCTAGGCATGGTTGCCAACACTTCAATCTACTTACTGCAACCTTCTTTAGAGTGAAATGCATTAGCAGATCTTTTCCGAATATGAACCCCAAATTCAATATTCTATCACTTTTCTCTGTACAACATGCTAGCCCAAAAAGGGTCCACATTAAATAGATTAAACTATTAGAAAAATTTTTTAAGAATCCAAAAAACAAATAGGCTTGTTTCATAAACATACAGAAATTTTATTTCTTACCCATCATTCACAAACAAACTGAAATTTCAGTATCAGTATTTGTTAATTAGTTTGAACTTGATAAAATCCTTACTTTAAATGATCCGAGCGTTAAATCAAAAATTCAAATTAAACTAACATTTCAAACCAGCTTAATAAAAATATCAAGAGTAACACACTGTCTTTCAAAATAAAAAAAGAAAGAACCCACTGAATAATTGTCTTCAAAAATTAGCTGTTAGTCAGGCACATATCAGACTTATTTCCCTCTCTCACATTATCAAAACTGAATGCCAGACATAATTCTGTGACTGAGCAGTAGCCGTTGTTAATTTTTTTTTGCAGCTAAAATTATTAATTACTCAAATAAATAATTAATGTTTTGTGACTCATTGTTTGATATTTTGACCATCACCAATCTAACATGTGGTGAGCAGCATAAAAGAATTGATCAGAAAAAATACTTTGGATTTAGCAAAGCAAAGCAAAAAATTTAGACATGATTTTCTGAAAAAATTGTTCTGCACAGGAAAAAAAATACCTAAGTAACTAAGGTAACAAGATTAGATATGTAAAAAGCACAATATAAACCTGAATTGCAAATGCTCTAGAACAGATTCTGAATGAATTATGCATAATTTACACAGAATAGACTTTGTGATTCTTTTTCACCAATGTACCAATTGTCTGTGGAGTGTATGGTAACTGTTCATAATGTTTTTTGAGCAGTAGGATTCACATTACCTTGTCTTGTGTGACAAAAATTGTGTGTTCTGAATTAATCTTATCACTATATTTGTGTGTGTGTGTTCATTAATATTTTTTTTAATTTTCACAGTTGCTATAAGAATTCATTGAAAAGCTTGATTCCCATTTTCCTGAACCATTTACTTAGATATACAAATTTCATGTGAAGTAAACTGAATCATTTTCCTATCCCTCGACAGAAACAACCACTTGAAACATAACGGAGTAGAAACTACAAGAAATGACATACTAATATCATTTCAATCACTATTTACGCAAAGAAAGATTCTCTTTTGAAAACCTTTTAATAAAAATTCACAATTCGTGGAAATGCAAGCCATTTTCTTACATAATTAATGCCCTTTTTATTGAACAGTTGACAAATAATCTCAAAAACTTCTAATCAAATTTAAGTCTCGGAAAAAGTAATAAGCAAGAAATTTACTCCACTAAACTGAATTTCAAAAGCTTTATTTCCTACCTTTATATATGGATTACAAGCCACTTGATGTTGCCTATTATAGCATCAACTGCATTCAAATGAGAAATGATTGAAGTTGTCTGTTGTCTATATTGATATTATCCAAATTTTTGGACTATGTTACCACATATTAAATTAATTTTGCAACAGGAGAAACACAAGCAGATGTTAGACTATTGCAAATTTAAAGTTGCTACAATTTTTTACATTCTCAAACCTGGCAACTCAAAGAAGAGCAGCCAAGACATTTGAGTGAGAAACATGCAGTTTTATCAACAGAAAATAAGCAATTAACAAAAATTGGATTCTTTTTGGTGAGTAACACACACAGCAAAATCATTATATGATAAAACCTACAGAAACTAAAAACAAATGGTCCCTCATCATACAACTATGTTAAAATCGTATCACAGAATTGGTATAGATTCAACATTCAATTTTGCTAGGATCTAAACAACTAAAAAATCTTTTACTTAAGTCTACCCGCCAATATATCGAACTACGAGCACCAGTTTAAGTTTCTAATTTAATTACAAGTGTAATCTCAATGTATAAAGCACACTAGAGAAGGGAAAGCTCAAACAATACAATATCTGGAGTTCATTGTATAAAGATGATCAAAGCATTAACAGTGAATAAAAAGTTTTTTCACACCCCTGTTCATTGCAAAGGAAGCAATAACAACATGACTAACTGACGGGCAAACTATTTTAAAAGCACAGTAGGTTCAAATTGTCAATGACTTTGTAGTTCAGCAAAACAAATATACAAAATACTACCACAGATAAATATAATTTTTGTGAAATATCAAAAATATGCACAGAAAAAAGTACTTGAGATTTTTTCCCTTTCATTTTTTTTCTTGATGGACATCATAAGAACAGATTTTCTTAAACCATGCCATGCATACTGTGATAAAACATCAGAAGAACTATAAATCTGGAAACTTTTAAAAATATGTAATGGGAAGGCTCAAAATAAATACAATTAGCAAGATCTGTATTTTCCACACAGACCAGGAAACAAGCACATAAAATATGATATGCTAGAAGTTAAAGTAATTTGTTTACAGATCTAATTGTAAAAGAAATTTCATGCAAGAAACGATTGGCTTTTGGTGAGAATTGCAAGAATTCATTCTAGTTTTGTCTTTTTAGTTTTTTGTTATTTTTTTGGTGTTTTTTTTTCACCCCAGAGGCAAGTGCACATTTTCTGCAAAACTTTTCTCGTGAACCATAATTACTAGCGCAATGATATGTCTGCACCTTGGACGATCACTGAGGAATGTCAAAGCATCCAGATGACAAAATTACTAAACAATACATCCATTAAGTATTTTCTCTTATTGAATTCAGACTTACAGGGGATGGAAGATTAATCCAATCTTCATACCCTTTACAACCGACATATCTTTATCTTGAAAATTACTTCCACTGAAAACCCATTTATTACTTTAATTAGTTACTAAAAACAAAATAGAATATATGAATTAGTTTGCATTATTTTTATCATGCTTTTACGATTTTCTATTTCAGGTCTACTTTCATAAGGCTTAGATCATCACATATTTTGTTGAAATTTTTTTTTTTTACAAAGATGCACGAAAAAAGTAATTCTTTAATGCAACATCCAATTTTACTCATTACAATGCAGTCAGGATCAAATCTGTGCCCATATTTCTACAAATGACAATACCAATCTTAAGAAATTTACAACTGGCAAGCAGAGAGAGAAATTAACCATAATTTATGTTTTTTCAAGCCCCCAATAAACTTTTTGGGGCTAATTTTCACCACCACAGGGTTGCGCTCTCCCCATCTCATTATACAAATTTCAACATCATTTAATACAGTATTTAGAAAGTCCACCATACCTACACTTCTGTCTTCAGAATAACAACCTCCTCTGCCTTGCAGTACCTTCTATATTCCTCATGCTGATTCCTCTTATAATTTATTAACAACAGCTCTCAAATGTACAATGTCTTTTTTCAAGAATCTTTTTTAGAAAATCCCAAAATAGTTTTTGGTCTTGTATGGGTAAATAAATCTGTCCTAATTATAACATAATATAAATTTTGATACAGTTGAATTGTATTGTGTATGAAAATTACATATTCTTTTATTAAGCTTCTCTCATACTGAATTCTTGACTTCTTGGGCATTCTGTACAATTCTGTGAAGGCTAGCACAATGTATTCATTGTACAAATCGAAGGTAAGTAGTAAAATATAAGACAAGGGAAAAATCTACTCTAATAATAAAAGAAGTCCCTCAAAGTTTAAAGCTTCAAGTAATATTGCTTTATGATTTAAAATGCTAGTAATGCAACACTCACGGTAACACTCACAAAGCTGCCTCCTCTACCTTTCACAATTTTTTTCATAACATCATGATCTATCCCACTCATCATGCCACACATTTTTTCATTCCCTCCTCCTCTCTCTCTCTCTCTCTCTCTCACTCTCTCTCTCTCTCTGTCTCTCACACACACACACACACACACACACACACACACACACACACACACGCGCACACAATAATAAAGCACCCTTACAATTCATAAAATATTTAAAGGAAGATGGATTGCACAAGACAATTCTATTCAGGCAATCTGGTTCACAGAAAAATTAATATCAGATTGTCAAAGGCATACCTGCGCATTGATAGAACCTAATCTGTTATTAATCAACATATTCAAATATTCCATCCTGCAAATTAAAACTTTAACACTAATACTTTTGTTAATAATTTTAACTGTCGTGTGTAACTGACAATGTGTTAATGTGAAATAAAAACCAATAGATTTAAGTAAATTGTGGCACTAGCACAACACATGCTGACAACACACTAACGAACCACCAACTCCTCAAAATTTAAAATGACAAGAATTTCATAGCAATAAAACGTCACTATAATATCATTCGCAAAATAGTACCGGTCACTTTCCCAATGAGATATTAAGTAGAACTAGCATAAATTATCACAACGGTCCTAAATTCTACCCACTGTCACATTTTATGAAAATAAAGTCAAAGTAGACCACTACATTGGCGTGAATTTCTGGTGTTGACTCAAGCAAACACTAGAGCAAGAAGCCAATCTTAAGTGATTTTTTAAGATCATGTAGTACCCTGCTTGCAGTTACAATTTATCACACAGAAATACATTCACATCACAGTTTCGAAGGAGCAAGAGCTCAAAAATTCACTACAACACATCAGTCTTCACCTTCCTCAATTAGCAATGACATTGCACATCCATATTTGCCAGCATGGCACTTCCTTCCTCAACATCCTAGTTCGTCTCGTAACTAGTAAGCAAAGCAGCGTCAACTGGCTCCATACAAGAAGGGCAGGTGAAACTTCTCATCAACCAATCATCAATGCATTCAACGTGATAGGTGTGCATACAAGGCAGGTACCGAACAGGATCATTTATCATAAATTCTATCATACAAATAACACATCTGCAACAAAGAAAGACATATTTCATTACATCCACTAACTTATAAATCAAGACAAAACATGACGATTCTTTCCTTTGAACTTCCTACTTATTTAATTCTGTGGCACAAGATAAAATTTCAAGGACAATAAGTTTCCCTTATATTAGGTATCTATATCCCCATCCCTATCTATGATATTTTGTCAGGAGACCCTTCAAGCCTACAAAATATATTTTGGATCTATTTAATGAATTATATTATCATCAAATTTGAAATACATAACATAATTAAACTTACCACTTTTTCTAATTAAGGACTGTATTTGAAGGTCACATTCATTAATTTTAATACAAAATCTTTAAGGACACCTTCGCCTTAAAATATGAAAACCACATTCACTCAATTCAAACATGGCATAGTATTATTTTCCACGTTCTCCTAACATTACAAAAATAAAGCTGTGATGTGCAATATCTACAAATTTCCCCCAGACAGGGTTCTTTCAGTTGTGGCAAACAGTTTTTTGAAGTCTAAGTCTAGTGTTGTAAGGGCAAAGATTCGTAGAAATTGTTGAGCAAGAGCAAAACTACAAAAGCATAGTTTTGGTCACTCCTTAATTACAATAAATATATAATTAGTCTTACTGTCCTTGATAAACAGAACAAACTGTAACCACACAACAACAGAGTAACTTCAAATTATATGGATATTCTCATTAAAAGAGAGTGATGTAGCTGATCTTTCATATCACCACGAGTCACATTTAAACTGCTGTATCATTCATAGCACATATGAGGAAAATGGAAGGTACTATGGGACAGAAGGGTGTACTAAGACTACTCATTTGGAATAGGATTAGCACCTGGATGTTCCCAGGATGACCAAAACTGGTAGATCGCCAGCTGTGATACGGGTCAATCGAGAGCACTGAGGTAAAGTGACATTAAATAAAAACAAAATGTTAAAAAATTATTACATAACCCACACACATGAAGAAGAAACACCAATTTTCATTCATGTTTTAGATTCTTTTAACCAAGGTAAATCATATCAGTAATGTTCTTAAATAAATATTTTAAAGAGGTGTTTATATCACTGTTTTTATATAACTTCATTTTGGATTTTAACTTTTAAATCTATCTTCAGGTGAACTGTAAAATATGATACTTATTAAAATTATTACAGAATCGCAGATGAAAAAATAGAATAGCATAAAATTACATGAAAAGAGGCTCACCTTGGGGTACTTTATAAAATAAGGATTTCTAAATGATTTTCTTGCTGTAATTTACATCAACCTGTTGTTATTTTGCCACTGATTTTTTTACTCAGTGTTCTGAAGAAATTCCAAATATCACATTTAAGTTAATTTTAGAGTTTCAAAGATCATCTGTACAGTGCCATCACTCGCATTCTTTCACCATTAATTCTTATTATGGTTGCTATCAAAAGCCAGTCATCCCAAAATTTACTAAAATCTCCTCCCATCCCCAATTTTACTTAATTTTAGGAGTTTCTTTATAACCTCAAAGAGATACAGATTAAATCCAGTTTATTCCCACCCAGTGTGGCAAGAGAATCCCCCATTCAAATCAAACATGAGAAGACTTTTGTTACTCGTAAGGTTTGCAAATAGATTGTGGAATTGATAGCAAATGCCTCAGTTAATTTATTTCCCATCAATTACATTCATTTGAAGATATCTCACTTCAAAGGCTTGAATGTTGCACGTGTCAATGTAAACTAACTTTAAGGCCTCCCTGTCCATCATCATCTAATTGTTCTCGCACACTAGAAAACTGTGGACATTTTGTTACTTTTAATGTACAAATGCATTTCCGCCAGATTAATTTTTAAACTCAAGATTGAAAATTGCACAAAGTCAACTATTTATTATATTGCCATTACAATTTAAATCAAGTGTCTCCTTGAAGCCTCTTCAAATGCCTCAATTATGATGTAAATCAAGTGTCCCCTTTCAGCTTTGCAACTACAGCTAGAGCACTGCTGCTGCGCAATGATAAGTGTTGTTATAGAATGTGTAACCAATTTCTTTGATAATTCATACATAAATTCTAATTTGAGAACTTTAGTTCGAAGAGAAGTTTGTTAATAAATAAATAATAAATAACTAGGCAAATGACATAGCAGTACCATAACAACTAGGTCATGGACCACACACCATCTTTCCTTCCACTTCCTTAGCCTATCCTCAACTCTTTTACACACCCACCCACACCCACTACACTACACAATCACACATGCTAGAACACCAGTTGGGAGCTTAGATCTTGTCTCTGCTGGTGGGAGATTCCTAAGCATTTTTGGACATTGTGTGTTCACAATTTCCTTCCTATGCAGAAAATTCTAAAAAGGCTAACAGTAACTTGTAAGTTGCTGACATTTTTGGGTTGTTAAAGACAAGTGAACGGATGTTGAAGGATGATATATAATCAGGGGGAAAAACTGTCTATAGATCATTTTCAAAAGCAATTCTGCTGAACTGCGGGACACTTGAAAAAAAGTGATCATGCAACCACTGCAATGTATTTCAATGAGCCAAAGCCTTTCTTTGGCAGAGTGGAGTTCAGCAGGAAAAGTTTCTTCTGTTTCTTAGAGGTGACGCTCCGTAATTGGTAAAAGCATGGACTGCAATTAATGTAGGGAGCTGAACTTCATTTACCATGCCTTGCTCATGTCATGTTGCAGAAACTGAAATATCGATTTTCAGATATTGATCAATGGAAATAAACTGTGAAGCAGATCTTAAACATACTAAGCCATGAGGAAATTCTCAACCAATACCCAATCTACCTCTTCCTTCCTAGCCAGTTATCACACGGTTGGGTGGGCCTCCTTGGCTCAACACAGCCTAGTCCTATTCTAAGAAACTTTGGTTCATGAGTGTACGTCACAACTAGAGCCCAGATCTTTGGTAAAATACTTTTTACTATTATTACTCTTTCATAACTTTTGACAATTGGAAACAGTGAATTGTGCTTCTGACATAGTTTCAGTAGATTTTCATTTTGCCTTTTTTGCCTATTTTATCTTCTGATGCCCATTTTCGCCACCGACTTATTTTTGCATTTTTCTCACTTTCATGTCATTATTTTGCTTTATTTTTCTTCCTTTGTTTCTTTCCGCTTTTTTTCCCTTTCCTTTCCTTTTTTCTCCTGACAGATTTCAACCAAGCTAGTATCATACCTGGCAGCCTAGGCAACACAAAGGCATGATTGTATTTAGTCTTTGTGTGGAAGCAGGTGTTAAAAAATATTTTTGATATTTTTTCATTATTGCCAACAGGCTGTAATCACTCAAAGAATCCCAACCTACTTTGGAGTGTGGTTTAATCCCATTTGAGGACAGCTCTCTGGGCATGACATACTCTTGTGACTGAGTGATTACACAATTGCAAGAACGAAAAATATAATCCCGTTTTCACTATCGCCATTTCAAGATTCGAAAGGAAGTTCACAATATCATTTGGAAGTAAATTTTAGAGGAATAAAACTGAATTATTTTAATTGCTCTCTCTCACTCTCTCTCTCTCTCTCTCTTTTTTTTTTAAACGATAAATCTTTTGAATGATTCTCTCATCATTTACATGTGTTTTTGCATCCCTACCTTAAGCACGAATAAATGCATTTTTCAAGTCTATTTTAGTAAAAATACATATTTACCCAAGTATAAATCAACCCCCTAATTTTGAAGAGGCCTCCTGAGAATTTTTTAAAATTTTTTACTAATTCTTACTATTTAATCAAAATAAAATTACAAAACATCTTATTGATTAGAAAATTGCCTTGTCGATGAGAATGTTAAAACTTTGTTGCTGAACTCTAATTTCTGGTTCCTTAAGATCATTCTACTCAGGTTTTTTGTCACTTTCCTTATCATCTTCACATGTATCAATGTTTCTTTCTTTTTGGTCTCTTTCTTCCATGCTGTGCATCTAACATTTTAGCACCATCTAGAAAGTTTGCGCACTTAATTTGTGTTGCTTTCATCTGATGCCGTCTAAAAATATTTCTTTCTGTCGCTAGATTTTCTATCTATCTAGCATCCTGTATCTGTTCAAAACGCAGATTAGAAATCGCCATGCGTCAAACCCGCATCGTGAAACAAACTCTCAGCATTCATTTTCACGTTACATTTTATTTGACACAATGCCACTCAGTTAGAGGTTCTTTTCACCGGCCCATTCATAAATATTGGTCCGAACCACCAGGCAAATCAGGGTGGATGCCGATTATACAAACGCAAATACAATTACATATTGTAGATACACGCAATATTTTTACCATTTTACAGTTTACTGTTATATAAACATTTACAAGTTTTGTGTCATGCAATGGCAATGTAAAACCTTAAATTGTAATTGTAAACCTTAAATTGTAACCGAATAGGGTTAATCTACGAATATAGGATGACCTCGAATTTTTTCAACTGAGATATTTCAGAGAAAAAAAACAACAACCAACTTTGTATTATATTTGTGATAATATGGTAAATGCCTTTTTGCCTGCCTATTTTAGGTAAAATAAATACCTTAACTTCCAAGCTCTAGTCATAACATAAAAAAATGAACTTTACATTTCGTATGTTTCAACCTTCAGATGTTATTTACTTAAAATGGGTAGTTGCAAGGAATAAATTTGAAGAGCATAAAACAACAGAACTAATGTATACTAAGTTACAACACGCTCACCTGTAAGATCCTAGAAATAAAAAAATGTAGTACTTTCTCAGGAGACAGTTAAACCTCTCCAACTAACCACCCCTCTGAACAACTGTTTTTTCTTGACACTAACATTGAAACCCACATATTGTGTGCAATTTTTTCCCCGTTAACAGACCACCCCCTTAACAGTAATTTTTTTCAAATACTCCTCTAAAAATATCACTTTCAGAAAAAAACTCTGAATTTCCAGTTGTTAAAATTAAAATTTGTGATGCTGTACTGCAGCGTCAATCTCGAAGAAACCAGAGGGCGGGGCAGGGAATTGGCAGGTTGGGATCTGGGAATCAACTAACAATAAATCGTGGACATTGGTACAGTATCATGGTTGCTCGCTACGTTTTAATTGCCTTACTAATGAATACAAAAGTGATCTAACACTTAATTGTGTGGATTAAGTGGTAGCTTACCTTTCTGAAAGAAAATCTAGTGCAGTAGAATATCAATATCTGAAGTCAGGATTATAGACTTTTTGCGAAGAAGTGAGATATCTGCATTTTCTTGTGTAGTTTACACGACAGTCTGTGTCTTAGGAGCTCAAAATCTTACTTTTATCACACTATATACTCATAAAGGATTCCCTCTTAAGTGATCACTCCTCTAAATGACCACTTTCTTTCACTGAACCAACAGCGGTTGCTTAAATCCTGTTTCACTGTATATTCCATAATATATTTGGTTGGAACCTGTCTACTATTTATTTCTAATTGTATTTCCACAATAATTTATTATTGAAAGAAAGAAACTTTATCAGTAATTGGAACTTACAATATTATGCACTCTTAGTCAACATCAATGGTTCATAAACGAGCATTGCAGGAACAGTTGTTGAACAGAAATTTAATACAATATTTAGTATTTAAAATCTGTCTACACAGAACATATTTGTTGTTGTTCAATTTCATATGCTTTTTAACAGGGATCTGTATGACCTTGCTAGCAAATAATATTTTAATTTTTTTTCAGAAAATTTTGTTTTCAATGATATAAATCAGGAATTTGTCAGAGACATTTTTAAAAATCTAATATTTTTATAATCATTTTAAGAAAATGACACTTAATGTTTGACTCTACTGAATCAAGCAGAACCATTTACAATGCATTAATGGGAGAAAGATGTCCCTATCTTATACATGTTAATTTCATATTTTGGGTAAATAATTTAGAGTACTATTTCACTCAGAGTTAATTTTGATTTCATTCACTACTCAAACTCTGAATAATGATGATCAAAGCAAAAAAATGCAGGAGTAAAGGCTGATCAAAAGCAAAGGAGAGCATGTGATACAACATTTCCAGGAAATATGGTTATTGTATCAGATTAGTAAGGCAAATAAACACTCTGATTAGAGGTGTAGAATGTCCGGACACCCTGTTTGTGTCCCAAATTAAAACAGCAGTGAAGTATACATATTCAAACCAAATGTGCGACTTGCAGCATCTGTGCAGTAATGATGGTTTCCAAATGGTAATTTGGAATGGTTTGCATCCTACAAAAGAATATTCCTTCCTATTTGTACAAACCATCTTTGTACACTAGGTAGATACGGAGAAGAGACCTTAAATAACCCGTACCAAGTCAAAAATGGTCATGAATGTTTGTTCTCTATGCCATTGACATATTTTGCTGGTAAATAAACGATTTCTAATATTTATGGATCTTATTTCACGCTAAGTAGTAATTTTTGCAATTACACCATTTCAGGTTTCAATTGCAAAGGTCACCAAATAAATTTACATATTTACGCACATATTCCCCCTTTTTGTTGTGCATACATCGAAGGCCTCTAATGAACAATAACTTACTTTACTCCCAATGAACAATAACTGTACTGTAGCTCAATGAACTAACTTAATATCCTAACATGAACAATAACTTACTTACTCCTAATGAAACATAACTTACTTACTCCCTAATGACAATAACACTTTTACTACTGCCCTACTACTTCTACCTATGAACAATAACTTACTTACTCTAATTGAACAATAATTACTTACTCCCTAATGAACATAAACTTACTTACTCCCTACATCGAACAATAACTTACTACTCCTAATGAACAATAACTTACTTACTCCGCTAATGAACATAACTTACTTACTCCCTAATGAACAAGTAATTACTTACTCCCTAAATGAAAATAACTTACTTACTCCCTAATGAACAATGAACTTACTTACTCCCTAATGCAACAATAACTACTTTACTCCCTACTTATGAAACCAATAACTTACTTACTCCCTAATGAACAATAACTTACTCTATAACATCTTAAATTATATAAATGAAAAATGTTTAAGAAATGACATAATATGAGAAAATACGAGGGGAAAACGTTTTTAATTCATTAAGCGTAAGTTTTGTAGTAGAAGTAATAACAATATTAATTTTTCCTTACTCTCTGTTTTTTTTGCAACCATCATAAGTTCCGGTGGGAAGATGTTGAATCAAACCAATTCTTTTTGCAATTTTTACTTGTTCTTCTTCAGTGAGTTGAGTAACTGGGCGGCTTACATTTGGAGATGGGTAATAAACTGGCAAACTCTCCTGTAATAATAATAATAATAATAATAATAATAATAATAATAATAATAATAAAAAGTATATATACACATACAAATAGATATTTATTATTCCGAAGCAATACACTAGACGCAGTGAAAACGTTTGATCATATATTCCACAAAGTCACGGTCAATAAGATATTTAAGTTTTAATTTCTAATATAGACCATGTTTTATACAGATGCAGCACAAAAGCAAGGATACCACATTAGTTATATCCCATTTTCATTATCACCCCATAACACAAGAAAATGAACTAAATGAAGAAATATCTGTATCACAGTAATAAACATACCACTCTAAAACCAGTAAACCTCTCAAACAGCTATCAATTATAGAAGGCTCTTATCGGAAACAATTGGCAAAGCCCTATCTCCCCTATGTTAATTTGCATGAATACTTCACCCATTACCTCAACTATTGAACCTAGTAAGGTAACAGTTTAGGAGAAGCTTGGTGGGAATGTTCTAAATAAATATAAGCACACACCTTTGGAATAGTTTTTGAAATTTGCAGAATAGCTTAAGCACAAGTCAAAATTTATACATCATTTTTTCTGTACTTTTATGTAGAAATCACAATGTATAAAATTTACTGTACTCAATTTGCAACCATATATTCATTATTACATCATTGATTTCCTAAAAAAATTGAAAATTATCACTTGAAGAGTTTCAGAGACAACAAACGACAAATGTTTTTAAAAATGTAATTTTTCAAAAATCTGAGTCAAAGTAAATCCTTCACAAAACCAGTCACCTGATCATGGTAAGAAGTACACAATTCATGTTTGCTTTATAAATAGTCATAGAAAATAAAGTTTTAGTGAAAACCACAACCTCCTAGATGAATTCGTTCAAGAGATATAAAGTAAATTAGAGATATTCGTAACCAAAAGACTGCCATTTTGACATACACAAATGAAGGAAGACAATAACAAAAAATTGCTAAGAGTATTTCACAATGATGTTTATATCATTTTATTCACAAAACTCTAAATATTTAGAAAATTTAAAATCTCCAAAATTTTGAAAATTTGTATTTATACTTTTTTACTTCCTTTACAGCTACATATATAAGAAAGAAAAGGTTTAAGAGTAAAATAATAAAAAAAGAATAAAGTTTGTAAGTAAAAGTGCTTTAATTTATTAGACTTATTTTATGAATTTAAATTATTATTATTAGGAAATTTTTAATACATTACAGAACAAAGAACAAAGTGCAGAAATCCATGTAAATATTAACTGCACATGTGTATAACCACGTTCTTACTACCAAAATAATGACATTTAAATTAACATTAAAAAGTATATTTTGATGATGGAATAGTATTCCAATTAAATAATTTTAATCTATAATTAACAATTTCCCCCAACTTTCTATATAAAACAAGTTTTTAAAATATCACAATACCCATTACAGCCAAATTAGATGAAAATAACATTCCAAAATGTAGGTTACACTTACGAAGCAAAGGACACAAAGAAACTGGGCAAAATTAAGTTTTACACACGCATTATTCAGTCACTGTCATACTGTCAGAGTATAAAACAAAAAAAACACGGTATCAAAATTTCGAAACTTAAAACTGTCAACTTTGCTCCTTAGTAAATAATTGTCAGGGTTTTTAATAATTCAACTCTTGCGATAATATGAGGATAGAATCGATGTAGGAAGTGTTCTGTGATTAGAATGGAGGAACAATAAATGTTCCGACAAACATAAGCAAATGTATTTGTGAAAAGCATATTCTCATTCTTAGTAAGCAGTGAAACGCGTGTCGGCGCAGTCAAATGTGGTCTTCAAAGCTTATGTTTTGTAGGAAACATCTGACATGTATTTGACACATCCTGCATTGATGTTTACATTTGCTGTGTAATAAGTAATTACCTGATATGGTGGTGGCGGACCCAGCTGGTCAGACGAAGACGAGTCGCGAGTGCTATCACTGCCCCTTAACAAAGAAATATCATCAGCAGTAGAACCTTTCAGACAATTTCCCATCTTGTTTTACACTTTCACGCAACTTCGCACTCGTCGCCGCTGAAACAACCTCTAAGAGTCATTGAACAATGGAATAAGTAACCCACCACACACTAACATGCTAACATCCAATCTTGGCTTCAAGGGGACCTATACAGGACCTATACTCTTGCTTATAATTCCAAACTACGCGTCGCGCTCGAGAATGTAGTTCGCGGCAGTATTGAGTATGCTGAGAATTAAATAAACTTGTTTCAAGCGAATGAAAAAACGGAATAATGAACAGTACTGTCAAAATACTAGTTCGTACACCTGCATGTCAATACACGATTAACGCTCACAGGTGATACCAAGATGTAAATAAGCGCAATGATACACGTTACGGAAGAATAGCAATGCGATAAACGTAATTACATTTTGTATATGAATATGACACGCAATAATCCTTTACAAAGAAACGTTCAAATTTGTCACATTCCCTTGATCTTTCGTTGTTTTTTTTTTGGGGGGGGGGGATAACTCGGAAGTCTGCAAGTAATAAGACACTTAGTGATCAATCATTTGAGACTTGAATATTAGTCTACTTTTAACAACCCACAATTCTGCTCTGACGACTTCTCTACAAATTGAATCATAATATAAAACCCAGCATTATTTGATATGATTATTTTAACAAAACGTGTTGTTCTTTCTAATATGTCATGAATGAGGAAAGTAATTCTCTTACTTTTATAAATCATTTCCAACGTGTTTCTCGTTGGTTTTGTACCGTCTCTTATCATTTTTAACAGAACAAGTCTCACTGGTAATTTTCGCAATAATATTTGTATTCATTTCATTGTAATTAGTAGAGTAAATTTAAAAGCCTGCAACGCTCTAATTTGAAACTGCAAAAATACATTGCCTTGAGTTGAACATCGCACACTGGGACAGAAAGGGATCAAACCTGGCCAAAACCCCTGGAAACGTATTTACACAAATGCAGGGACGAGAATCATAACTAAAAGTCTAAGAATATATGATTAGACATATATAACATCACATATAATTTTTTGAATAGCAAATATTAAATTATTTTTTTACAATAATGTATTTCAATCTGAATCACCATCAACATTAGACGAATGTGTAAGGGACTCCCGATTTTCTGTAAAAGAGATGTTAATAGTCTCTTTCTACAAACCAAATGTCTTTTTTGCTAGGTTTTCCAAAATTAACATAGAGGAATCAGAAGCAAATAATTGGTTATTTATTAGGCCATCTATTGTAGATTTCCGGTTACACTATTGGAGTAATGACGACGGCATATTTTCATGTTTTTGGGCAGCGACTTCTGGGCCTCTTCAACAAATTGTCCATAACTTGTTAATACCTTGTGATCTGTGAATCAAAATTTTATGTAAAATCACTGGCATGTATTACCATGAATACATTTTTACCAAAAGTCGAGCCGTTTCTGTCGAGTATGTATCGAAAACTTGAACATTGATTGCATGGTCATATGAAAAGACCGGCCGAATAACTGCCCACCTCTTAAACACATTTGATCCTGACAAAAACATCTATCTTCAATACTTTAATTACAGGAAGGCGCTGAAAAAAAATTAAACTTTGACAATTTTTCGAAAAATCAGGTATTTTAACGAAAATGAGACCCTGCACTATTCTCTTAAAGGTCGTTCACACTATCCAACCACAAAATTTAATAAAAAAAACGTTGGAGCCTTTTTTAACAAAATTGGAAAATGTTCCAGGGGATCCATGAACATTATCCCCTAAATAAAAATATCGGTTTCAAATTCAAGGTGCCGTGACATCAATCAGTTCGACTGGGGAATATCAATTTTGGACATAATCATCTGAACGGTTTAGCCGCTAGTAATGTTCACAAGTGGACTGACATATTGCCTTCAATCGATTTTTCACTATCAATGAACCACAAAACAAGTATTCTGTCTACACCACGTGTTAGAGGAATTTGTTTCTAAATTTAGAAACTGGATTTAACCACTTTTTCATTAGCAGGGCCCGGTAATAAGATTCTGACGAAAATTAGCCGTGAACCAATTACCAAATATTATTTCATCGACTGAATTTATTAAATATGGGACAGGGAGTCCAATACAGGGGAGAGGAATCTTGTTGGTTGCATGTAAGAGTAAAAACAATGCAAAGAAAACATTTATTAACAAAATTACTACGAATAATTACTCTATGGTGATCACCATTTATCATTTTACAAAAACATATCGGTTTAATCATGACCGTACATTACTCTATTGGAATGTTACACGAATCCTCGTTGTTGAAGGTTGTTGGGTTGTTGAGCAGAGGCCTCCAGGGCTGCCCCCACTCCAACCGTCATCCCCTCTCCGGAACTTCGGCTTCGTCCAGTGGCACTCGGTACCTTTCGGAGCCGCCTGAAGTAGAGATGATGTAACACTTTCACTGCCGGTGGCGCGTCTGATTTTGAATTCCCCCACAACTCGCAATACAATTATTCGTCTATACTGTAACCCCACGAGTGTCTGTCTGGAACGGGAATTTCAATAATAATCGTCAAAACATTTGAATTAACAAACACTTACTAAAAAAATTGATGATGATGAATTACTATTATATTACAATTATTAATAAATAAAAAAGAAAACGACCCTTTCTTTTATGAGGACATGGTCATCTATTTAAATTAATACAATGAAAAACAACGGGTCGTCATGGCTACTCGTGCTGAAGGCACCCTCTTTCCCCTCTCGCTTCGCTCATCAAGTGTTCGACCGCATTTATGCGGGAGCTAAGCGGATTATTTACCCTCGTTTTCTGAAGGCGGGCCTCATGACAAGCCCGGTGGTGTAGTCGACCCTGTTCCGGTTCGGGCCGCCCCCTTCCAGGCAGAGGCGGTGAACACAGTGAACACAGGAGCTCCCAGTGTGGCCGCTTGATGTCGCCGCGCTTCCCGCGGGACCGACACAATCACACGGGAACTCTTTCTTAAACGGCCAGAATGTCCGTTGCTGTTGTAAAAAACTATCGGCCTGTTTTCTTCGCACCCGCACGTGCGCCGCTGACCGTTTGGTTGTAAATTCTTCCCCCGAGAAGGCGCACTCAGCGTTGGGGTTCATTTTACGAGCGGTCGCTTGAATAGGCGGCACCCACTTGACATTTGGCGCGGGGGTGTCCTGCCATAAACTTTTATAGAACCCTTGTCTCAATAGACGAACGGGCGCGAATGCCTACGACCCCCCTTTCTCGCAGCTGCGTCGCGGGCGTCTGCTATTTTTTCCCATTTTTTCTCATGGAAATTTCCCAACGCAGGAGCTTGTACCGTTACAATACGGGTAGGGAAGAACTCCAAATAATAAGAACGTCATCACCTGGTTCATCACCACTGCTGCTCCTCACTCAATAATACTGTCTCTTAACGCCACGTGGCTGTTACTACTAACCAGGACCTATTCTCTCTATGTACTACGCTATTACTATTGTACTGGCCCATTCCCTACATAAATTACAATTGTACCTCATGCCATTACCTTTCACCTTACGCATTCCTATTTCCAATCACTTTCGCTTTACTTAATGTCTCGACATAACCTTTCACCAACTCGTTATCTGCCTTCCGCTCACCACCAGATTCTACCCGTTTCTGCCTGTTCTCTGCCGCCAACGAACTTCTCGCTACTTCCCGCAGTGAGCGAGCGGACGACCCGTTCTTTCCGCCTCAAATTTTGCTGTTTATACGAATCATTTTGGAAAGTCAGTAAGATTATTTTGAATTACACTCAGTATATGGCTATCGCAACATAATGAAAATGACAACACTCGCGATTTCACTTTACAGTTTTTGTTTGACCATGGAACTAAAGCTAGCTGTACTATATATAATGTAGATGACATTCTTACAGTCTAATCTTTCAAAAAAAGCATGAAATAAGTCCTTTTTTGATACAAGATAAAAAGCCCCAGACATTCCACGTATTGAAATGATAAAAACAACAAAATATATATTGTGGCGTTATGGGATTCTGCAACCCCATAGCACCGCCGGCTCGTATGTGTGAACACTACGGTAGCAGCAAGGATGACAGGCGTGTGGGGCAGAGGTGCTTAAACGCGCGGCCTGGTATCCGTTGCCCGTACTAAACGAAGGCGAATTTGCAAGCGATGTTTTCCTTGTGAAGGGTTGAGAGGGGAGGCAGCCCCACCACTGAGAATTTCCCTAGGCGTCGCGCGATAAATACGCAAACCCGCAAGCGGAAGCTCTTTTACCACCGATCGCCGAGCCAGTAGCATTCTGATCATCGCTCGCCGAGCCAACCCTTTCGTTAACATTAGTTTAGATATTGTTTGCCTCTGCAACGACTACTAGGTACTCGTAGGAGTATTCGGCGTCGAACAGACGTTCTAGTCAGTCGTCCACGAGATAGTGCACATTCAGTAGTGTTTCTTCAATTAATGACACGAGAAGTAAAAGTTACCGGTTCTGAGAGAAGCATTGAAAGTTCTGGCTTAGCAAAGTAGAAGTAGCAACGAGCGAGGAACTTGCACGAGTATTCAGTGAAGTGCAAGGAACATTTTCGCAACGAGGGCGTAGTCAGAGGCGCCGATAGCAGAGGAGGTAGAAGATAACGGACGGACTCAGGCGCACGAGGAAGAAGACGGAACGGCTGGGAGGAAGAACGGAAGAGGACGCAAGAAGGCAACGCAGACGGCAGAGGCGAATCCCGTCTCTTTACGACGCAGAAGCTGGGATCGAGCGACGTCGACGCAGAGATCAGCGCACGACCGTCAAGGCCAAAAGTGGGAAGTCCACGAGGTAACAGTTAGTCGCGGAAAATAGGTCAAGTTCACGTCTGCAGGGAAAAACTAGTATAGGAAAGTGTTAAGAATTTGAGGACACGGGTGGCAACAAATTGCAGTATTATAGTAGGAGACATTTGGATGCGCTATTGCCTGCATAAAACATTCTACTGTGGACATTTATTATTCTGCTATTTTCAGACACAGTTGAATTGTAAATAAGAGTAGTGCACTTGCACACATTTTATTCTTTGCATGTAATATTTTGAAGCAGGAGATTGTAAATTGAAATTTTGGTTTCATGTGCTATGTAATAAGGATAGCATAAATTTAGATATAATTAATTTTCCAAGGGAATTCCGAGTGTAGATTAGGGTAATTATTTCAGAGTATCAATTTTGGAGTAAATTATGTGTTCATTCATATGAGTGTGTGTTGTAAAGGTTTCTATTTGTGTTTTGATCATTCTTTGTAAAAGTGTGATTCTATATTCTCGGTTTTTGTCATGAACTGATGCCACTAAAAGTTTATGGTATAATTTACCCACAAACTTTTAGTGGCATAATTTCATGACAAAAACAAAAAAAATATAGAATCACACTTTTACAAAGAATGAGCAGAACACAAATGGAAACCTTTACAACTCACACACATATGCATGAACACATATAATTTACACCAAAATTGAGACTCCGAAATGATTACCCTAATCTCCACTGGGAATTCCCTTGGAAAATTAAATGTATCTAAGTCTATGCTGTTCTGCTTACATTGCACGTGAAACCATAATTTCAATTTACAATCTCCTGCTTCAAAATATTACATGCAAAGAAAAAGTGTGCAAGTGCACTACTCTCATTTATAATTTAACTGTGGCTGAAAATAACAGAATAATAAATGTCCTAAGTACAATATTTTATGCAGGCAATAGTGCATCAAAATGTCTCCTACTATGATAATGCAATTCGTTGCCACCCGTGTCAATTTCTTAACACTTTCCTACACTAATTTTTCCTTGCCGACGTGAACTTGACCTATTTTACGCGCCCTAACCGTTACCTCGTGGACTTCCCACTTTTGGCCTTGATGGTCGCGCGCTGGTCTCTGCGTCGACTTCGCTCGGTCCCAGCTTCTGCGTCGTAAAGAGACGGGATTCGCCTCTGCCGTCTGCGTTGCCTTCTTGCGCCCTCTTCCGTTTTTCCTCCCAGCTGTTCCGTCTTCTTCCTCGTGCGCCTGGATCCTCGGCCTCTTCTTCTTCCTCGTCTGCTACCGGCGCCTCTGACCACGCCCACGTTGCGAAAATGTCCCTGGCACTTCACCGAATGCTCGTGCAAGTTCCTCGCTCGTTGCTACTTCTACTTTGATAAACCTATGACTACTTTGACACTTATGGTGTGACGGTCTTTTTCAGACAAGAGTGCACGCGCTGAATTTATTTGATGGGCGCCTAGCGCGTTCCCCAGCTGCTATGCGGTCACCGGCGTTAAGCATCTCAGGGGGAGCGCCCTAAGTCGAAGGATTGCATTTGGCTCACTGACTACAAGTAATACACAGGCTATATTTCTTTGTGTTCCCACGCGACAAAATGGCGGGGACACGTTTATTGTGGATAAATTGTCTCTCACATAAAATTATCTGTTGAGCTCTCCTCCGGCTGATAATAAATGGGCGTGAATTCACTCACAAGATGATGATTGTGATGTCGCTACTTCACCCCTGAAAGGATTACACGTCCAATGCCGTCGGCTGCAGCGGAGGACCCGTTGAAACGCCAAAAGAGTTTCCTGTAGTCGGCACGAGCGCTCGCGGATGTCCAACATCAGGCTGGGCGGGAGACCATCCGTGGCCGTCCGCGAAATGAAGAGTCGGTTGTGATGCGCGGGTCGCAGGTCGTCACATGCGTTTTGTGTTTTACAGCCGAATGGTCTGGCTGGATACTTTCACGGATAATTTTAGGGCGTTGATCCTATTATCCTAGCCCGGTATTCGGAATAAATTCCGATGCTGAGTGACGGCTGGTCGGATCGTTCGTTGGATGGCTGTTGTCGCCGTTAATCCATTTTATACCGTTAAGTCAAGAACTGTGATCTTTCAAATAGCCGACCGATCGCTGTCGAGATTCTTTTTCCAATAATAATGATAATAATAATAATAATAATAATAATAATAATAATAATAATAATAATAATAATAATAATTGAAAGCAGATTTAGAAGAAATGAATTCTGATCAATTAAAAGGAATATCAAAAATTAATAAAAGATTTAGTTATATTTACAAATATTGAAGTCTTTCCAAAATATTCTTGGGCTATACCAGGTAAAGATAAATCTGGAAAAAATTTAGTTAATGCAATGCAATCTATATTTCAATATTTACAAACAGTTGCTGGTAAATAATTTTATAATTAAGATTTTCAACATTATATGAAACTTATGGAATATTCATCATTATTCAAGTTTTTGTAAATTCAAAACATAAGTAGATGAAAGATTAAATAGAACTTTAAAAGAAAAAGTAGGAAACAGTTTGATATACAAGAAATGTATAAATGGTAGATTAAATTTCCAAAATTTATAGATGAATATAATCATATTGCACATCATACTTTTTCAATGAAACCTGTAGATGTTAATACATATAGTGAATAAATATTATTAAAAACTGTCTATAAAAGGGATAAGACATTTATTTTATCAAAATTCAAAGTTGGTGATAAAGTAAATGTAAAGTGAAATCCATATTTGGTAAATCCTATACAGGTATATGATCAACAGATATATTTGAAAATGGTAAAATCATTAATTTTAACCTAATTGTTTATCATCTAAAAAGATATTCGAGGTTGTTTTTATGAATATGAGTTACAAAAAACAAAATATCCTAATATCTATTTAAATTGAAGAAGCATTAAAAACAAATAGAAATAAAGTATATGTAAAATGGTTAGGATTTGCTCAATCTCATAATTCATGGATTCAAAAATCAAATATTTTATAAATTACAGTATTTTAATCCTTAATATTTTTAAAATTTTAGTATTTTAATTTTTTTAGTATTTTCATCTTCAGTACCATCTATTTTAGTACTTTGAGTTTTATCACACGATGTTTGAATAGCTTGTACTAAAACTTCATAAGCTTTACCATCTAAACAAATACTTTGAAGTAATTTAAAGTTAGATGTATGAATAAGACATTCAAACCTCAAATTACTGAATCTTTATATCATCTCCATTTATAAGATAAAAAATAATGGGTTTTTGATCACTTAAAAACTATATATTTACACTTAACTATAATCGATATAAAATATTTTAAATAGAATGTTCTTTAGAAATGGAGATAAAACGAAAGCAGCTGTATGAATAGTGTGAGCTTAATAATATTAAATGATGTTCAAGATGAAGAAAAGATAAATTTGTAAACGAACATCAATTTAAAAAAATATTAATTTTCATGATGTATTTGCATCTGATATGATATCTGGGAATGAAAAACATGTTTATAAAGGGAAAGGAGCATAACACAATTGTAGATTGGAGATTTAGTTTAAACAATAATCATCATGATTTCGAGAATTATTTAAAAAAAGTTGCATCGGATATTAAATTAAAAAGTTATTAATAATAAATATACGCATATATATGTAGCTTTAGTAGCATCTGTACAATATGAAGAATTAGAATTATCTGGAGAAATAAGACATTTTAATCATCATTTTCAATCTCATCAACATATGATAAACATGATCAACAATAAATATGTGAAAAGATTCAAACTATGATTCATGAGATTATAAAAAAATTGGATAATTATAAAGCAGAAATACAAAATATCAATTAAATAGATACAATAATTATATAGAAAATAAGTAATATATAGATTAACAATCTGATAAATACGATGCATTAAAAGTTGATAGTTGTGTTGCATTTCCAGTTTAGGTAAAACTTAAAAACTGTTGTAGAAAGGTAAAAAATATTTAAAAAAATAAGTTTAAATGTGAAACACAAGAAGATTTTAGATGTTTTGAATATGCATTAGGGAGTATATTACATCTTTCAACCTATAATGTTGAGACCTAATGAACATGATATTACAACATATGCATCTTTAAACATTCTATATCTCTCTATAAAAATGTTATAAAAATTGCTATAAAATTTAATAATGTGTGTTTTCAATAATGAAGATATACATTTAGTATTATAAAAAGGTTATTATCCTTATGAATGGGTTGATAATTATGATAAGTTTTATCAAAAAAACATTTGGCAAAAATATTCGAAATCGATTTAAAATAATAAACAAGTAGATAAAAAATTTGTAAAACAGGTGTATGAAATATTTAAATGTAATAATTTAGGAGGTTACAACGATTTATATCTTAAATTAAATTATATCTTATTTTGCGATGTATTCAACATTTTTATAGAAACTTGCTATAAACATTATGGCTTAGATCCAGTATATTATGTATAAGCACCACAGTCAGCTGATCACGCATCTTTAAAGCGAAGAGGTACAAAAATTAAATCTCATTGTAGATCAAGATTTGTATGAATTATATGAAAAAGGTGTATGTAGTGGTATATCTATGTTTCCAAACCGATATGCATTAGCTAATATTTGTTATTTCTATGACAATAAATCTCACAAAACTTTAAAATTATCAAAATAAGAAGCTGAAAACATAGGTATCTATAATAGTAAGAAACATTTAACTTATATTATGTACTTGGATGATAATATAGTATATGGTCATGCGTTAAATCAACCATTGCCTATTGGAAATTTTCATAAAGAAAAAAAAAATTACTAATGATGATTTTTAAACGTACCTGATGATGGAGATAATAGACTTACGTTTGAAGTAGATTTAAGCATTCCAGATAACTTACATGATATATTTAAAGATTTTCCATTATGTCCTCATTATTATGTTACAAATATGAATTATCAATATATCAACAAAATCTTATAAACCAAGGTATAGGAAATAAACCAAATGATATGCAACTTGTAAATACATTTAAAGAGAAATTACATTATATCATTAATTATAGAATGTTAAGATATGTTATAAAACAATGTTGTTAATAAAATTCAGCAAGTTATAATTAATGATCAAAACGAGTGGTTAAAACCATGTATTGAGAAAAATACAGGACTATGACAGCAAGCAAAGAATGATTGTCAAAAAGAGATCTTTAAATTTGCGAATAACGCTGTATACGGTAAAGAAATGGAAAAATGTACGAAATACATGTGATGTAAAGCTTCTATCAAGCTAGAAACAATTTCAAAAACATCAAGAATATGATTCGAGAATTATCATTGATGTAGATCACGTATTATTAAACTTAAGAAAATAGAAAAAATGTTATTAAATAAAACACCTATTTTATGGTTGGAGTTTGTAGTAACTTGAATTTATCAAAATCATTATGTATAAAAATTTATTATGATGCACTAAAACCAAAATCATGAGATCATATGAAGACGTCAGCAAACAGATACTTGATTCACTTATAATTATATACATATATAATATATATATATATATATATATATAATATATATATATATATATATATATACACATTGGACTACCTGGAAGCCGGGTACTTTCTCGACAAAAATTATAGCCAAGGGACAGCTAACATTTGTGCTTGTGAAATGCTTGCTCCAGAATGTTTTGTGTTGATAGATAGAAGATAATCCGTAAGTATAACTTACTTTAGACATCTAAATATTTAATAATCAGAGGAAGAGACCACCACTTTTCAAATAGTTTTTACAAATCGCAATGCGCAGTGCCTCTGCGGAAAACAAGTGCACGTCAACGCTACAGCGTCCCTCTATCTCTAGAATGTGAAAACACACCTAGCTTCCTCTGGAGGCGACCGTCCGTATCGTGGAACCGGCTGCGGATGGTCTTCGGCAAGCGTCGTTCGCCCGAAGTTCCGCCGGCGAATTCGTCCCTACCCTTTGTGCGACCACAGCCCATCGGGCAAACGTAACGGCCGATGAATTGCCGGGGGTCCACCCCCAGCCGGTACGAATTAATGTTCACGGGTACTGAAACGCACGACGCAGGTGATTGATGTTCGTCGGCAGTTCTGTCTTTATAAGCGACTTCATCCAACTGTTTGCTAGGATGCCCGACAGTACTTGCCCCACTGTTATATCCTCGTATACCAGGTCGGGATTATGACACGAGCCCCCACGGCCACACATTTCCTGTCTTACCTGGTTTTTTATCATTTGGTGGCAATTCCACTTTCACTAATCATTGTCATTGATTAATCATTATCAAACCTGGTCATAATCAGCGGTTCACACTCGAGTCCGAATTTCACTTAACGACAATAAATTCTTAAACGCAGCACTGTCCCGTCCGTGCTTCACTGAGGCCTATCCGCCAACACTAACCCGGGCGCTCGCCTCGCCGTATCCCCCCCGATTTGACCATTGGTGGCGGCGGCGGCGGCGTTACTGCGCTGATCAACCCCAGTATTTATTTTACTTTATAATTGGTGATCATTGTAATTGTTCTAATTACAGAAACGTTCTTCCTTTCAATATATTTAATGATATTAAAGGAAATATTGTTTATTTTGATATTTCTGGATATCTTTTAAAATCTATACCTCAAGCAAACAATAATATACGATGTAAATTTAAAGGTGAATAGCTAGGTATACCAATTTGAGAATTTCTAGTATAAGAATAAAAAATTATGCATTTAAAACAGATAATAATGAAAAAAAATTATGTTAAGTTATTAGGAAACAACATATTGAAAAAATGAAATTCGAAATGTATAATCATATATTATTCAATGATGTATAAACGTATTTAAAGATGTGTATACTATTGCAATAAAAGTATAAGCTGATAAATGATATGATAAATATAATGATAAAGAGATATTTAGTCGAGCATATACATACGCTACCCTATGGATACAAACGACGAGGATAATATATGCATATATCGTTTCATATGATTTTTCAAATAATATTTATTCACTGTACTTCGGCGATAACATTGTACTTTGGTTTTTATGCTTTCATTACATTCATAATCATATCCATCTGCTTTATTAGGATTTTTATATAATGTATTATATTCTTTTTCTATTTTTTAAAGTACATTTTCTAAATCTATTGAGTCTCCTTTAATGCACAACTGTTTGTTGAAGTTGAGATAAAGGACTTTTAACGTCTGATTCACCACATTCGCAATCTACTTTTTCTGAAAATTTGTCTGTATTTTTTATATAATATGTTCCATGATGTGTCCATTTATATCAGATAAAATTATTTACGTTCAATTTCTTTTAATTTTGTAGGAATTTGTGATTTTGTAGTATTGTTTTTTCTACAATCAATATTAACAAGAGATATATTAAAATTTTCAGCTTTTACTTATGTATTCAAAAATTCATTATATTCATAATATATATTATCATTAAAGTAATAATGTCGATCATTCGTATATCGAAATGCTGCATCAATTGATGATGGTATTCTTGAAAAATCTCTTGATATCATACCAAAATTATTCTTTTTAAGAGTACATTAATCGATTTCAGCATTATCTCTCTCTCTCTCTCTCTCTCTCTCTCTCTCTATATATATATATATATATATATGTACATATATATATATGTATATATATATATATGTATATATATATGTTTATATATATATATGTATATATATGTATATATATATATATATATATATATATATATATATATACCGTATGTATATTTTATTATTATAAAATATGATTATTATCAAATATGTGTTCTACCTGAATTAAAATTCAATCCCGTATGTATTTTTGATTTCTGTGGTGAGCCCGTTTCTTGAATATGTTTTAGGATATTCATTTACTAAATTAAGGCTAGGATAATCGATTATATAATACATATTATCAATAAAAAAATAAGATTTCTCCAGATGGATTGTGATAAATAACTGTAATTCCTTCCAAATCTTGTGGTAAAAAAGATAACTAATCTCGAATAAGTTGTGGATGACTAATTTGATGGGTTTCTAAAATTATGGTCCAAATATATTCTTCATGTAATACATATAATAGGTTAGATTTATTAATAATTCTGCAATTAAGTCTGGGAATTTGGTGGCAAAATACACTAACTTAACATTCCAGAACTTAACAACTATACAAAATCTACAAACTTTACAAAATCATGTGAACATCACCGTGCAATCTTTCATCAAACTCCACTTCACCACACTTCACTTCACCGCACTGCGATACAGCGAGCTGTAATGTCTTTCTTACTCACTCGATTCTCTCAGTACAAACAACGCACTATACTGCACATAATAATAA
>BOPP01000350.1:338771-388449 GCA_017312745.1 Gryllus bimaculatus | reverse complement strand
TTCATATATATATATATTCATATATATATATATTCATATATATGTATATATATGTATATCCATAACATTGGGAATTCTCCTGAAAACACAGCACACCTCACAACAAATCTCAAACCATTACAAAAGCTTCCTTTCCACAAAACAAAAATGGATATTGGTCGATCATTGTCTGAACTATATCTTCTAAATGTGGTCTCATCTGCTCGAATCGTCCCATGTCGCTGAATTCAATAGGTAATAACGTGGGCCACCAACAGATTGCGAGATTCTTGGAGTCCATGCTATTTAATTTGCAATTTTCAGAAACCCTAGAATACAGAAAGAGATAAAATAGCAATTTAGTTCAAGAAGCCACACATGGACAAATTTTGCACACATTAATATAACAGCCAATTATTTTATTCCTATTTTTTATTTTATTTATTAGTTTCAATTCAGGCAATTGTCCAATTAAAAATAGATCATATAGAAAAAATTGTCAATTAAACGTAAGTTCAATTTTGTTTTTTAATACTTTTGTACAACATTATAAACAAATATCAAGGGATGAAGCTAATAAATGATAAATTTGCTATTAAATAATCCAGCAAATCTTGAAAATCTTTCAATATTATGATGTTGTTTTTGTTAAACTTAAAAGATGCCGAAATTACAAATTATATGAAGCGGTGATTTCAATATAAACTGTAGTACCGCCATTGATCGAATAATAATATATACAAATAATTGCAACTATTCATTGTTACATTCAACACACACTTTAGAGACAACACAGTGCAAATTCTCAAACTTGAAAAGAACACAGAAGATATTAAGGAAACGCTCTATAGAGAAACCCACAACTTCTCTTTTGGAAACTTTTACAAAAATTAACTCTTATAAGTTCAGAAAACTGGGATGAGGTGTACAAAGCAACAAACAAATTCCAAATTGAACTTGTTCATAAACACATTACAAAATTATTTCAAGACTGTTTTCTCACAGTCACCGAATAAAATAAAAAGAAAAAAACCACAAATAATGGATAACAAAAGGACTCAAAACATCAAGTGAAAGGAAATGAAACACGCATGAAACAATCCTTCACTACAAATGTAGTTCTGACTTCATTGCTTACTACAAAACATAATTATTTCGAAGAAAGTAATTAAATAGGCCAAACTGTTAATGAATGATCAACGCATTGCCAAAGCACAAACCAAAGGCAATGTGGAACATTGTGAAAAACATTCTAAAAACAGAAACACTAAGAACATTGAACTTCACGGCAAAAATAATGTTCTGCATAACCCTCGAATTGTAGCAAACATTCAATAGACATTTTTCCGAAATTGGGGAATATTCATTTATCACAATTCTCTAAATAAAATAAATAGGCAGTCAAATATCTGAATCCAAACTTCATATATATCACAGAAATATCACCTGCAGAAATATTAAAAATCATAAATCAAATGAAGAGCAAATTCTCTACCAGACTGGAAAATATCCCTGACACCCTCACTAAACATATTGCAACATACATTATACAACTATTCACTCACATTTGTAACCACTCCTTACTGACAGGGATCTTCTTAAAAATTCTTAAAACAGCAAAAATTAAACTACTAATAAAAAAGGCACACTCACGATTTCATGAATTACAAACCAATATCATTACTATCTGGATTTTCAAAAGTTCTAGAAAGAGGCCAACATGGATTCAGAAACATGAATGCAGATCTGTAGACAGCTATTTTTGAGTTTTTAAATGACGAACTTGTTGCTCTAGATCACCAAGAAATCCCCATCATTTTGTTTCTTGATTTATTAAAAGCATTCAACATTACTGACCATCACATATTGTTATCAAAACTTGAAACTTTGGGAATTAGAGGCAATGCAACATCAATGGGTTAAATCTTAACTTTCTAATTGCAAATAGTCACAATCAAGCATGATAGAGATAAAAAGATTTTGGGCCATTTTTCCCAACCTAGAGTGATAAATTATGGGAGTGCCACAAGGAGCAATCCTACAGCTTATACTATTTATTTTATACATCAATGACATACCCTGAATACAAAAGAAACACAATTTGCAGATGGCACAAACATTATTAAAGCAAATTCCCAAGAAACTCTAGAAAAAGAGGCACAAACACTTCTTGAGGCACTAGTAAAATGGTTCCACAAAAATAAACTCATCATAAACACCAGTAGAACTGTCACCCTCAACTTAAGGCATCCACTCCCCAAACAAAAGCCAGCAGCACAATTAATCATAAAAACATGCCTGTAAAAATAGACCCCAAAACAACTTTCCTTGGATTGACTATTCAAGATGATCTACAATCTGAAATCACAGATTGAAATAACAAGCTTACCAAGTCATGTAATGCCATCTATATATTTAAGTCAAAATTCCAACTTAGAAACGCTATTGTAGCGTCATGCCACGCTCAAACCGCCGATGTTAAACAAAGGGCGGAGTGATGACGCACTGGGACTTTCCGTGGACGTAGCGGACCCACAGCGGCTTTGGGGAGGAGGCAATGGGGGCGGCGGGTAGAGTCAAAAGGGCCTATGAGGCGGGTAGAGCCTAAAGGCCAGGAGAACAATGCCTTCTTGTTCTAGCGGCGTCGACGACAGGTGAAGCGCGTGTCTATGCGTGTAGGTGCACTAAGGCGAGGGGGCGGCAATTCATTGTCGTGACTTACGAGACGCGTAGATGGTCTCAAAGTAGAGCGGCTTCATACAGGGAACATCGGTGGTATGTTGCGGTGTGGTAACCGTTCTTAAATTGAGACTACGGTTTAGATTGTTAATAAATCTACTTTTTACAAACCACTCTTGTCTGTGTTCGATTACACCCGTATGACGCCACACTATGAACTGTCTACTTTGCAAATATTAATTAACATCTAAAATATGGAATCATTTTTCTTCTAGAAAGTACACACTTTCTTCATCTAAAAAGTAATATTGAAATCAATGACAAACAGAAACATGAGTCCTATAAGCCTTTGTTCAAAAAATTACAAATCCTACTACTTTTCATGAACGAATATATGATGATGATGATGATAATAATAATAATAATAATAATAATTAAATAATAATAATAATAATAAAATGTCGTTACCAACATGTGGAAGCGAATTATATACTGTTCAGACAAACAAGGGCCATTTCAGCATGCCTCCAAAGGATCCAAGCGAAACTGAACAAAACCTGATCAAGATGCGGTCATTACCTTAGAAATACAATACTTGTTACAGTTAGATTAAATATTTTATACAGTAGAAAATTATCTCTAATTAATTAACATTTCAATATGATATTTAAGCGACTACTTATAATAATAATGACATAATAATAATACATCAAATAATAATAAATTACATTAATTATAATAATACATAATTATAATAATACAATAATAATACATATCAAATAGTTGCAACTACATTCAAATTTAACAAAAGTAGACCATTCTATATTAGTAACTTGAAATTAGAGCAAGTTTTACCCAGTTTTTTTCTTCTTCCCATTTTCACAGGATGTGTATGCAGTATCTTTTTTCTTTGCTCAGCTTAAACAGTTCACATAAACAGAAAGTCTAACGGAATAAGAAATTCTTATTTATTTATATTTCTTTAAGGGAAAATGTTTTATTTGAAAGATCTCTTTACAAATTGTAGAAAATGTAACAGGAATGCTTTCAATTACTTTTAAATGATGAATTGTGTTTATTGTCTTAATAATTCATGCCTAGCTTGTTTAAAGTGTAATGCCCTCTATTAGATAGTACTTTTTGATAAAGTGTAGTTCAATGGAACTGTGGTTATCCTTTTGACGAATTATTAGTACATCAGAATTTAAATAAAATGCTTTGTTTCCATGAGAATTTCTTCTGTGAAGACCACTAATTTCAAGTACTGTACATGCATGTAGAGGAAGAATCCTTATTTTATAAACAAGGGTTTGCCAAGACCTCCACTTATGCATTGCTGTCATGTTCGCATATTCTTGTTTGGATAATAAATTGTGAGTGCCTCAGGGCATTCCCCAGAATATTATTCCATATTTTAGGGTGGAGTGCCACCATTTGCAAAAACATTGTCGAAGTGTCGCAAGTTGGAGCATTGACCTAGAGTGTACAGCATAGCAAATTTTCCTGAATTCTTGTTAGATGTGAATGTTGCTAGTTTCCAATTAATTGTTGTTACCTTAAAACCAAAGGCATGTCATATGTATATAAGAAATAAATATTGGCCCAAGCATGTATCAAACCGGACTCCACAATGTATATTGAGGAACAGGAGTATATGAGAGATTTGTTTCTTTAGTGTTGAGGCAAAACTATTTGCTACGTTTAATAAATATGTTTTATCCATTGGCCTGCAATCTCGAATCCCTAATTTTAATTTTCTTAAAAGTATATGATGCTCCCAATGATGTCAAAGGCTTTTGACAAATCTAAAAAATGCCAATGGAATTTACTTCTGATTTAGGCAACGAGTATGTCATTAAAAAAGAAGATGCGCTTGTGTCTGTACATTACTCCTGAACCAATGTTGTGCATTTAAGACATATTTGCATTGAGAAAACGCGTTTGAGTCTATCATGAAAAGTCATTTCCAGAATTTTTGAAAATCCTGAAACAGAAATAGCGCCCTGCTAGTTCATGGTCATAAGTATGCCCTTTTTAAACAATGTTAATTTTGCTGTTGAATATATCTGGAAATATACCTGATTTTAGAGAGTAATTCAATGTGAAAGTGTGGCCACATATACACGGAAAGCACTGTGTTTAAATAAAGAAAAATCTGGAATTGCTCCATGCCTGCTGAGAATTTATTCTCCATTTGTCAACAATGCAATTTTAAAAATCAGAGGGTTTTCATATAAAAAATATGGAATTTACAACTGGTAAGATTAGTTTGTTTGGTGTTTTTATGTTTAGAGAGTGGTTAAGATACAAACTAATTGGAAAAGTGCTTCAGAATAATCTCCTATTGCTTGGGTCTTGTACAGTTATGTTTTTGTAGTGGACTCTATTTTTTTTTATTAATTAGTCTGCTAGTCTTTTAATAATGTCCCACATGCTTCTTGTTTATTACGTGCAATTGCCAATAGTACTTATCATTTATAATTTTTGCTTGTTTAATACTTTTTTTAGGATCGAATTATATGTTTTGTAATATGAAATGAAGTTTGAGTTACATTTGTCATTTGTTAGTATTTTATACATGAAATCATTAGTATTTTATATATGAAATACATAACTACAATACAAGACAAAAAAGAAAGATGCATGCCTCTCAGAGTGGAACATTACTCTTTCAAAAAAGTACCATTGTAGAAGGCAATACACTATATAAAAAAGTCCCTAGTGAAGTTAAAAGCCTAAACAATACGCACATTCAAAAATGCATTCTACATTACAAAAGAATATATACTTCTACATCATTCTGTTCCATGTTTGAAATCCCCAAAATGATTGTTGGACATGAAGGACCCATTCCAGTCATAAGCTGATATGAAGACTATTTTTTGCTTCTTTCATTATTGCTCTTGGCTGCCGTCGTGGGCACGGCGCATGAAAAGCCAGCTCAAACTTCGGTTCGGGTTTGCCAGAACCAATTGCCACCTGTCCAAGCGGCACTGTTTATCCCGCCCCAAGCAGCTGCAAGTACCTAGAGTACAATGTACAACGCTCTGCTGTAGCGGTCCACGCGGATCAAGGAAGCCCACTTTGCCCTCGGCAGCTTCGATAACTATCCCCATGGACGGCCGGTGTCTCTACACCACACGTTAGATGCATCTCAATTTCCAAACTTGAATATCAGTCGGTTCTCCTTACGACATTTTGAATTAGACAAGCTGAGTCATCAATGGTTTCTACTAGTTTCTGGCAGATGCGGCATTTGGAAAATTTTGATAGCGGCTTTATCGATATTATCGATGAAGCATCGAACGATATTATCGTGTTCACAATGTCTCATCTTAATAATAATAATAATAATTATAATAATTTATTACTTGTAGACTTACAGAAAGTGTCATGCAAAGTCTGTCTACAAATTATTTAAAATTACAATAAGTTATTCTAAAATTATGTAAGTCAAATTATTTAACAACATTTACTTACAGTAATAATTTAATAAGTTTACATTATCTTGATAAATTATATGTTATAATACATACAATTGATTAATATAAACAATTATATTAATAACACAAATTCAATTCAATTACATAACATTTGGTAATAATTCAAAAGTTTACATGATAAATTTCATGATTAATAAAGCATGCGACTGGTCATAATAAACATTAAAATAATTTACATTATTTAACTATACAAAATCTCAATACTAAATTAAAAATAACATTAACACTACATTACATTAAAATTACCTTAAAAATACATTACATTAGCAGATTATCATACAGATACATATTGCACGTACTGACTTACAATTAAAGTGAGTAATCCTACAATCACTGATTAATTTACTTCAATAGCCTGAATACCTTAGATGTTAATAATAATTGTAAGTCCTTACAATATCCTGATATAAAATTACATATTTTACTACATTACTAATTAGTACATCGCCTTATTGAACTGAAAGGTTGGTACAGAGTGGTCACTCTTGAAGTGGTGCATGGTTTTTAATTACAGAGAATTTAAAGCAATTTAGATATCTTATATGGACACTCACTAATGTGATATTTAAGCAATGTTTTGAAGTATATATTATCAGCTGAATTTAAGTTAAGTGGGACTTTATTAATAATCTGTGCAGCAATGTAGAATGGATCTTTGCTAGTTAGTGTGTATCCTGTGATACTCACAAGATATTGATTCCGATTATTTCTTAAAAGTAGTAATACTTTGTAAGTGTAAAGTACTACAACGGTCAGAAATTCATATTTAATAAAGAAATCTTTACAGGACTGTTTGGATTCAAATTAAAAATCCTTCTGATACATTTCTTTTGTACGACCATTAATTTATCCATATTTGTTTGTGTCGTACCTCCCCTTATTTCAATACCATATTGAAGTTGGGAAAAGATTATCCCATAATAGACTGAATGAAGTGCATCTGTATCCAGGTATCAGGAAACGTATCTCAAGAGGAATATATTGGAGTTTATTTTATTACAAAGTGTGTCCATTTGTTTGTTATCAGTTAGGTTTAGATTGAATATTCCCAAAAATCCAAACAAATCAGTTTGATTACTGATTCATTGGATTTTAATGATTCAGACAGACTAGTTTCTAGATGACAAAGATTTTTTCTACGGCTTATTAATGTTGTATCATCTGCATAAAAAATTATTGCCAGAAGATCTCTATACATTGCTTTCATCCTGTGAGGTATGATCTAATGAGGCCATTAACTGTACCCTTTATTCCATAATAATCTAGTTTTGTCAACAGTTTTTCATGAGATACACTGTCAAATAACTTTGCAGGAACAATGAATATACCTGCTGTTTTCCTATTTGATTCCAAATTTCCAACGGTTTCATGTATGAATTCCACAACAGCAGTGGTGGTGGAGAAGCCCTTCCTGAAGCCATCTTGTGATTTGTTAAGGACATTATTGGATTGTAGAAAACAATTGTCTAACTAATATACCTTTTTCATAGAGTTGGCCAAGTACTGAAGTTAGGGTTACGGGTCGGTAATTGCTAACATCATGTGTATTATTATTCTTTGCAAATGGTCTTACAATACTAATTTTTAGGGATTCTTGGAAAGTGAATTCTGATAGAGATGAATTTATTAAGTAAACCAATATAGGCAGGTCCTCGTCCACAGCAAAGTCGTCCTGACTTCTGTTATAGTTGCTGGCCAGCGTTCGCTGACCTAGATCTGGTGGTTTTGGACCCGATTTCGTTGGCACACGAATTTGGGCAGTGTTGCTGTACATGTTTTCTTGTCGCGCTTGATTACCGATGGAACCGTAGAGTTGGTGATTTCAGTCAAATCTTTAAGGGAGACCTGACAAGGTGTTTCACACATAGATGGTAAAGGTTTGGAGTTTCGGTTTGGCAGTCTCCGCAGGCTTCATCACTGTACTGGAGAAAGACAGACAGAGATCTGCATGGTTTCTCGCTATGTAACGGCGTCTGGTCTCGAGAAAGGACACTCGCTCATTCAGATCTTCTGGATCTCTCTCCTTTAAAAAAGGTAGCGCACTTGTTGCAATTTGCCGCATGACCTCCTTCCTAGTCCACACAGTGCAAAGCTGTAGCGCAGGACTCTTCTCCATGTTCTCACCTGTGACACTTAACACATACTGGGCTTTCTGCCATATCATGTTGTTGCGTATAGCCAAACCTTTGGCATTTAAAGCAGCGCAATGGGTTCGGGATATACCTCCGCACGCGAAGAGTGTAGATTAGGCAGCTGATCCTTTCTGGAAGGGTTGGGAGGTCGAACGTCAGGATCTGAGTGATGTGGAGATCTTTCTCCCTTTCTCCGCTCTCTTGATCCAGAACAGCTCGGTGGCACCTTCGGTCTTGATAAAGGAAAGCAGTTCCTCCTCACTCTCAGCCGCAAAGCCCTCCTTCTAGAGGTTAAGGGTAGGGCGGCAATGTGCTTCGTTTAAATTCTCTTCTCGATGCGCTCATCGCTTGGGACTTTCCGAAATAATCTTAGATCTCCCGCGCAAGACGGACTGCGCTCACTCTTCAACGATTTACCTTCTTCAGAGCACGACAGAAGAAGATACCGTCCGAGGCCAAAGCCTACAAGGAATTATCCTCAAAATACGTAAACATATCCGTTCTAATTCATTTCCCCGGAGATATAGTTGGCACATGTGTGCAGTTTATCGAGCATATCTCCAGGAAAGTTCGCTATTCTAAACCAAAATCTTGCCTTATCGGTTAGGCTTCGGCGCCCGTGGAAATACCACGTACTGTGGCAGTAGAGGATTCATAAAAGAAGCGGCATTGTTATTTACACAATGGTACCAGCGGCGGCCATGGTGGCGGCGATGTAACGGTTAGCGTATCGGACTGTTGTACGCAAGTTGGCAGGTTCACACCCGATCGAAGTCGTGGATTTTTAAGGGCGAGAAAATCCTTCGTACGCCTTCCTTCGGAGGGGAAGTAAAGCCGGCTGTCCCATGTTAGTAGATTTCCTTGCATGCAAAAGATCAAGCCTAAATGACGCATCTGAGCAAAATTCAAATCGCCTGTTTCGTCGCCCAAGAAATACCTCCTTTCTAGTTGGTGAAAGGAGCGTAGCGAAATTTGCGTGGTCAGACGGAAGAGCGGGCCCGAGTCTTGCCACATAAAATAAGACATCAATTCAATTCAATGAAAGAATACTTTGTTCTGGCACACTGTGAATCATAAAATCCCATTGCAATCGCTGGAGGAAATGTCCTGCGGCAAAAAATCTTAAAGCTACCAACTAGTGTGAATGGGTGTTACAAGCTCGTTTCTCTTTGTGGAATATTCCAGACGCGGTTTTATTTCTTCTGAATTTTTCAGGGACGCCGCCGACGATATTCTGAATCCCGTAACGAACTGACGATCGTCCAAATGCAGCCGCCCCTCACATGCAGTCAGACGCCACGCGTGTGTGCGAGGGGTTCAAAGATACCGTTGAGGCTCTCCTGTACAGTACGTATCATCTTCAACCTATTCAGCAAAGGAGGCACTACTAGTAGCTACGTTACTGCCGACATAGCTCTCAAGCTCCCAAGCACCCCGTCAAGATCCATCGCCAACCACAAGGTCGTGTATTCTAGGTGGAGTTGTTATAAGGATATTTTTTGAATCACATATACAAATGCAATTGTTTATGAGGAATTTATCGAAACAAGTCATCTCAGTTGGGGTTGGAAAATTCAAAATCTACTTGCTCGCAAAAAGAACCACATATTATATTAAAAACATGGATGACACCTCTTTTATTATGTCCATAGATAAGTTTCAGAAATGCTTATTATTTTCACCAATTTTCATAGCCATCAGAAATTTACTTATGAATTGTAACTGAATGGTAAAATATGCTTCCTGGATGTTTTAGTTATTTGGTGTTACTATAATAAGCTCATAAATTGGGTATAAAAGACATCATTTTCTGGAAGATTTCTAAACTTTATTTCCAAGCACCCAGTAAACCATAAAATTAGTAATATTAATCATTTGGTAGATAGGACTATTTTCTGGCTGATCTTTCCTTTCTAATAACTAAATTCTTGCTTAAAAACATTCTATATGATAACTGTTCTCCAAATGGGGTATATCAACACAATAATAAATTGAAAAAACAAGGTAAGTTGGGATATTTCACCCATGAATTTTTTCTCTGAGATGAGAAAGTAAGTTGTGTATAAAATGGCATCACTGCATTTCCTTTAAACTGCTCATGTGGAGGAGGTGATCACCATTCTCATATCACAAACAGTTTGATAGTGGTTTCACAATATATGCGTTACATGAAAGTAAATATTTGATATCCCCTCCTTAAAGGCAAGTTGATTTTTATATCTCTCATAATTGAAATATAGTTTTAATCATGTATTCATATTAATAAATTTAGGATAAATGTGATTGTGAATACTGATTTTGGAGGTTATGCGAAATGTGTTCTCTTAGAGACATTTGATCCAGACCACACTCTATAGCATATTTTCAAGTATTCAGCCTTTGCTAGAATTGGACAAGCTGAGACAATACTATCAATGGTTTCTACTTGTTCCTGGCAAATGTGGCATTTATTACCTTGGGAAATTTTCAGAACCACTTAATCACAACGCCTAATATTAAGCAGCTACTACATTCAATTCTGGCTTCTTTCTTAACCGTTTAAGCCAAATAAATGATTGATAGTTATTGATTGTACCTTGCCTATTCTTTTGAGATATTGACAATGGAGTAACTTGTCACTCCAAAATATCTTTAACATTTTTTTCATCTCACATTTCATATTAAGTGGCATGAGAAGTTCAGTGTCTGTGTTATTCTCCATGCCCTTACATAATTTTCTTTGCAATGTTTCTTGCTTCACATATAATGCCTCTGTTTCCCATTCTTTGGTCAGATTTAATGACCAGCCCCATAAGCGGGTCATCTTCATGACTGACTACATACTTTCCCATCCCAACAATTGCATAGCACCAGGAGGCTTCAATATGTCCAAGACCTCTTCCTCCTCCCTTACGTGACACATACAGTGACTTGTACTATGCAGCAGCTTGAGGGTGGGTGACATGACGCATTGTAAGCACTTCTCAGTTTTTTGATCCATGATTCGAATTTCTTGATCATTATAATAATAATAATTATTATTATTATCCACATAATTATTCACAAGAGATATATCCCACTTATGTTGTAAAAATGGGTAATGCATTGATTTTCACATCAATCTTGTGGCTATTTTTAGGTAAAATGTCAGCTAAAGTATACATTTTTGGAATTCATTGATTCTTTGAGTCCTTTTTTATTTCATGATTGCGATTGAGAATTTTTTTATTGAGTTGAAGGGAAAAAGAAAAGTAAGGAGATTGAAGAAAATACAATCATTTCACTCACAAAATACATACATTTTACCTAAAACGTAAAAATATGATTAAATTACGATTCATGATTTGTTTATATAGTTGTAAAAGATTAATATACAAAATTACTGGTAAAAAGTAAGACTAAATCTCTGTTAACTATACGTACTTGACAAAATGTTGGAAAATGAATTTCAGAACTTCAAAGTTTACCCCAGGAAGTTTCTTAAGCAGCCCTCGCAAGGCAAGAAGGCGGCAACTACGGTCCGTTATTACTAAAAAACACCAAACAAACAAAATGCATTAATCCCTACTGCAATTAACAAATAGACTTAGAATAATCATGCAACAATAGTTTTTTGCGTACGTATTTACATTATGTGACAGCTCACTGCACATCTGTCAATCTTCAAGTAGATGGACTTTATAAATGTAGAAGTAACTTCTTAATACTCGACAATTACTTGTCGAACAAGAAAGCCAATCAATGTTGACAGCAAAGAAAATATTGAAATCACAACTGCATTACACAGCACACATTAAGTACAAATTGTACACAATACACGCAAAGCTCATTTTCTCTTCTAAAATAATGGTATACATGTATGCTTCTTGTAAACTTCAATTTTACGAATTATTGTTTCATTTCAATACATTACTTTACACTGCAGAGTTCTTCAATAAACATCACCAAATTGCATGGATAACCTTGATGAAAATTCCTTAATGTTCATAGAAACAGAGTTTGACAAGCAACATAATAATCCTGTTTTAAAAATGTAAATAATGGTAATTTATAAAAAGCAGATGCAAGATATAATGAATTGATAGCAATGAGGCCAAAATCAGTTGACACAGAAACATGGAGTAATAGTGTTTTGGTAAATCATTATGGTAACAAATGTATGTACCGAGGTGGATCACTAAGTGAAGTAACAAAAAATCTCATGGACACAATTTATTCTGAACTATTTATTCCTCATACACTGATACATATTCAGAAGGTACTAAGGAGCAAGTAAGTTTTAAATTTTTAACAACGTGCATAACTTGGCCCGTAAATGCAGTGCATGTTATGTCCAGGGAAAAAGCTATGCTTTTCCACTCTGGAATATGAGTTCTAGCACTAACTTACAGGTTGGCTTGCACAGTCTTTCTCCCTCCCTCAATTGGGCACCACCCCAGCTGGGACAATCTCCAAGCAACTGACACTGTGGTAGTGAAGTGCGTGCGTGCATAAGGAGATTAGGAGACAAGGAAGTTCTGTCTGGATTATTTGTTAGGGTGTTGCTATGGAATTCACCAAGGATTATTCACAGAAACCATGGAAAAATACTGATCACAGCACTAGGCATGGCTGGCGTTTTCCTCCAGACTGGCTGAATTTGACCCAGCTAGTTTAAAAAAAATCCACTACCAGAGGCCGTATATACAACAAGTACTTATTATATCTTCATTTATTCTTTGATTTAATTATAGACCATTAAAACAATTAGATACATTAATGATGAACCTAAAATTGTCAATTTTACAGTATCAAGTCAATCTAATATATCAAAAAAATTCATAAGTTAGGACAATTTGAAAATTATACATCAAAATATTAGAGGCCTTCATACAAAGATAAAGGATATAGAGAAATACAGTTTTATATTAGATGATTTTGATATGATAGTTTTTACTGAAACATGGCATATTATTTTAAGTTCTGAATTTAAATTAAATAATTTTGTTAAATTTAGGAATGATAGGAACAGTAGAAATAGTAGTTGTTCTGAGGGAGAGGGTGTCTCTTATAGCAATCAAAAGCATTTATAACTGCTTTCAGCTTAATTTCTCTAATGGTGTTGAGCATCTCTTCGTTTGTATTTCTTTGAATAACCTGAATGTGACAATTGGCTGTGTTTATTTTCCGCCTTCAACAACAATATCTTCATTTTGTATACAATGACTTAAAAATCTCTAAATCTGGAGCATCATGTCAATTGCACATTATTTGGAGATTATAATATACCAAATGTGAAGTGGAATAAGAGTACGTTTGCAAGCTGCTCAATCTTTGGTGACAATACTTCAATGCGTGAAAAAACCTGCGGTGAAATTTTAGGTGATGCAATAAGTTTTTTGAATCTCTTTCAAATTAATGTAACCAGAATGACGGTATGCTTGATCTAATATTTTCGGATTCCACTTGTGACACTGTTACATTCTTGTGAGGATGTTGTTTCTGTTGATGCTTACCATCCTCCCTTATGGTTTAATTATTAGTGTTCCCCAACATATAATGATAGTTATGACGAACATTAAATTTATGCCTTTACTAATGCAGACTACTCAATGATGGAATCATATCTTTGTGATTTATATGCTTTATACTCATCTACCAATCTTTGTCTCTTGATTCTATTTCCATATTGTACTTCTACAGTTATCAGTGTATTGATCTCTTTGTTCCTAAAAAGATCTTGAAAAAATTGAAGTTTCCTCACTGGTATAACCAGGATCTAAAAGGAAGAAGGAAGCTCATAAATGCTACAAAATCTTTGACTCACCACTGTATTATACTTAGTTTTCAAATCTTAGATATAAATGTAAAAGCTAAGCTAAAGGTGACTTCGCGAGTTTTAAAGAGGATCTTGCCCAACACATCAGTACTGATAAGAGAAACATCTGGAAATACATTAAATCTAAGAAGATTAGCAGAGGTTTGCCGGACTCCATGAAGATTGGTTCAGTTGTCTATGCAAATACTCAGTCTATTGTAAATGGATTTGCAAGTTATTCCTCATATAAATATGTGAATATAAAAGTTCCACCATTTATATTTATCACTTAAGTCAGGTAGATGATATAAATCTTATTGACAGATCTCCCTGTATTTTGAACTCCAAAACAACAACAACAAAAAAAACGTAAAAGTCTTCTCCCAATTGCTGAAGGTTCCATTTGATAAATCCTTATTTGAAGGTCTGCTTCCAACAGAGTGGAAAAAATACTTTTATTTCTAATTATAGACCAATTACAATTCTGAAACTTTGATATTATTAGATTGAAACTATTTGTAATTCCTAAAGTATTTGAATCAATAATTGTTGATAAATTCAATTACTTGATCTGTCCACTTCTGCCAAGAGACAGTTTGGTTATATTAGTAGAAGAAATATTGAGGCCAACCTCATACATTACTCTCAATGGAAAGGAGGATAATTTTCAAGTAGATAGTATTTATATGGACTTTTGTAAGGCTTTCGATTCAGTGAATCATTCCACTCTCCTCTGCAAGTTGCAATGTTTTGGTATAAACAGATCTCTACTTCAATGGTTTAGACATTATTTGTTGGGTGTACAGTATGTGTCTGTAAGAAATGTTACTTCTGAACCCATAGATGTTTTATTGTAAGGTTTCCACCTGGGTCCCCTATCGTTTTAAATTTTTATAAATAATGTTAGTGATATTATAAGGGATGTTGAATTTTTTTTTCTTTTTGGCGATAATCTAAAAACGTTTGAGATCATTACAACTCCTCAAATTAACTTGTCACAGGAATTACTAAATAAAGTTGTGAAATGGTGCACAAATAACAATCTTAATTTAATTCCTTTCAAATTTAAATAAATGACTTTCTCTTGAGATAGAACCTTGATCAAAAGGGATTCATCAACACTATGATTATTGAAAGAATGTCAACTATATGGAATCTTGGTGTTGTTTTTGACACCAAAAGGTCTTTTAAAGATCATCTTCATATTAGAGTTAATAAGGCCAATCAGTTAGGCATTAATAAGCATACATGATATTATTTCCACTCATTACAAATATTGAGATTACTTTATTTGATTTTGATTAGACCAGTACTTATATACTCTTCTGTTGTTTGGTCACCATGTTTTTCGAACAGTAGCTCTAAAGTTGAAACAGTCCAACAAAAGTATTTTAGATATGCTGCATACTATGCAGGGGTTCAGGATCCCTTTAAAACCCACGATTATAGTATCATAGCTTCACATTGGACACTGAAATCTTACAGAGATTATTTGATAATTTTTTGTGAAAACTTTTAAGTGGCACTATTGATTCACTTTTGCTGAATCAATTGTGTTTTAAAGTTTTCAACTTCAATACCAGAAGATCACAAATTTTTACCCAGAAGTTTTATAAGCATTTGTACACAGCTAACAACCCTATTAACAGAATGAGTATAGCTGCCAATAAGTTCAATTAAAATAGGTTTTTTGTTAGATGATGCAGCGTTCAGCAATGATGTGAAGAATAAACTTTTTAAATAGGGATGATTTTGTATACTAAGTAATTAATGTTTTCATGATTCTCTTATTTTGTCAATATCCCTGTAATCATAACTTGTGTTTCTGTTTTCTGGTCATATATATATATATATATATATATATATATATATATATATATATGTAAAAATGTAAACTGAACGTGACTGTAGTTTAAGTTATTGACTTGTAATTATTTACCTGTAATTTATTGTAATAATTTAGACAATTTGGCTGTTAAATTGAAAATAAACAAATAAATATAATGACTTCTGATGTTTGATCACCTGGGACACTGTTATCTAATTGGGAGCATCGATACCAAACATTAAATCTTAACAAAAAACCCATTTGGATAACATTGTCCAACTAATCAAACATTAGGAATCACTATAATTAAATCCGATTATTGTAACCTTACTTGTCTAAACATTTTGTTGGATCATTGGTGCAACCAAGGCATCAATACTGACATGAAGCTGCATCCACAATGCATAGTGAACTTCCACCCACTTGCATTGAATTGACTAACACCTTAACTAATTAACTACTTCAGAGACTTGAGGAGATGGAAATCAGAGATGCTCCCTCACAGTCTGACATTCCCTGTACAACTGTTACAGGGATGAAACACATATGCATCATGTGACACAAGACATTGTTCCACCATCTAAAAAATCAAAAAATTGTTCCAAACACAATGAAAATTACAATGTCAGTTGTCAGTGCCTCTCCAGACCGGCTCCAGCTCAAACACCTCACCAGGAGAGGGGTGCCAGTATTCCAAGATGTTATTAACACAAAGCACTAACACTTCTCTCCTGTCTACTCACAGAAAAACAATTTGTGTAATTGATTCTGGCACTTCTGGTTGGACATTCTCACTCATTCTCTTAGCAAATGAAATCTGACATTTAGAATGTCATCTGGAGAAAGTGTTATGGATATTACCTTGATTTCTTTCAAGTCAGCATTAATGTTATGGTCCACAAATGTTTGCTCAAGCAGGATGCCTATGAAGTAATGAATACTAATGACTTTTTATTATGTATCAGCATATGAGGCTGTTGAATAAATTGTGAACTTGAGATATCGTAGCCCAGGACGCAGTGTCTCCCAGACAGCCAAGGAGGTACTGACTATGGCCATTGAAGCCTATGCTCTAATTTTAGATATCTTATTACCTTCCGTTTTGATCCACCTTTGCATACCTTTGGCTCTGGTTCTGATTGTTGATTAGTTCCTTGGGGTGAGGGTTCTTGATTTGAGATATTAAATCCACAATCAAAGAGCTAGTGAATTTGTAGGCAAAAAAAACAACACCTTAAGATGCCAGATGCATGAGAGGAAAGAAGGCATTAACACCATCTCTGACATAACACAGCGATATTAAGTGAAATCATCAATTAAAAGGCATTGCCAATTACCTTAGTCATAATAAAAAAGAAAACTAAAATGAGATTATTAGCTACAATAGCTTGTAATCCAACTGCAGAATCGTTGTATGCAAACTGATGTCTTTGCCTTCTAATGAATGTGCATTTATTACCTAATGTTATCAATATTTTAATCTATTTAGTTATATGAACCTTGCAGTCTCCTTAGTCAATACTTCCTAAAATGTTTATCCAAAACTATAAAACTGAAACATCTAACTTTTTTGTTATTCATTTCACAGTTGAGTACACCTTTTTCAAATTAAATTACTGAATTCAAATAAAAATTCATGCAGTTGTATCTTGACATACAAACTGCTCATAACATACTGTAACAAAGTTTGTATCTTAAATTTGATTTTGTGAAAACCTAGAGAATGAAACAATATTTCACTCTTGTTTTACTGAGAAGCATACCAACAGTTTCCACAATTTTACCCCTACACCAAGCATGCTTACACCATGAAAGTATATTAGTGAGTACTGAGTAGCAACATGAAATCTAAACACACTACATACGGCTTAACTCTTTGAAATGTTCATTTCTGATTGACATAAATGATAATGATAGAAGACAACGTCAATGAGCAAAACAAATCTATTAATTGCGAAATGTAAAGATTCTATTATTGGAATTTTTCGTCACTTACGAACTATGCTACAGAACATGAAATCCAAACACAGATCATTCAATTGGATTAGTAAGCACACTTGTTGGTCGCATAATACTAAAATCTCAAATACCTGTTTTTTTTTTTTTCCAGCAGTCACATAACACTTCACTTAGAGATGTGAGGAAACAAACTAACTAGGGTCAATATTGAATGCCAGTAGCACTGTTGTAGAGGAATATATGCAACGCTGGGTATAAATATCTTATGTAAGGATATGGCAAGTTTCCCATGCAATACTGACACAAACTGAATGTAAAATACAATAAAGGATAAGAAAAAATAAAAAAAAACTAACAATTTAAAAATTAGACAAAGTTATAATGAGAAAAAATAGATATAAAAGGAAAGGGGTATTCCTTTAGAACCATACAGTCTGAAAAATGAATGAGTATGAAATAACTGAAGTCATTTGTACAATGTGATGATATAAATGAATATGACATATTAGTCTCTGCAGCCACTTACAATTAAAAACAATATTCATATCCATTTTGTGAAAAGATCTCTCTTTGTACATACCTAGTATATCGCTCTTCCTTTGTGAAATTTCAATTTGTATAAATAACGGAATGCAGCATAAAGAAACCAAAGGAAACGTTCACATTGGGACTGGGCACAGAGGAGACACTTGCACCTTTCAACACTTGTGTGCTGCCTCACAGTTGCTGTTGGCGTTAGTCAACAGCTGCTACATCAAATTAGAGCTCTAAGAGATGCTTGTTAACAAGCCATTTCATTATTGCAGCTAAGTTTTTCTTTTTCAGTATGCAAAAATAGCAGTATGTGGTTTTAGTTTTTACTAATGATCGGTGAAACTAAGCAAATGTGACAACTCGTGTTCATTGTTGATAATATTTTAAATGTTTCTCTTTAATTATTTTCGATTTTAATGAATCTTATAATTTAGTAGCATGGCTTTTTTTGAATTCTCATCGTCTGGTACATGAGAACAGTTTTACTATGTACCAGTAAATACTGTTTAAAGGAACACATCACTACAAAGATAGTTGTTATGATGGTCAATGTTTCAGAAGATATGATTCTGCAAGATAGCAGAGCTGAAGATGAAGAAATGGGGACAGATGCTTTAAAGGACGTAGATGAAACTGATGAAACGTGAATGCAATAATTTTGAAGTTGGTGACTTTGTTTTTGCTAAGTTATAAAACAGTTAAGTAATACCAATTAAACAGAAGTCACAGATTTTGATAGTTTTAGTTCTAAATCTCAAGTGAAGTATCTGAAATCGCTTGCTGAAACTAATTTCTTTATGCCAGTGAGGAAATTTTCATGATCATGAATTTGAAACTGTAGTTATGAAGCTACCAAAACCACTGAAATATGGTACCTCACCATGATGGAAAGAAAAAAGTCTTCTTGGGCTTAATTTCTACCAAATTCCAAAATATGTGAAAAATAAGTGATTGAAGCACAAGTATGCAACTAAAAAGTTACTTGAAAATTTGCTTACATCAAAAGTTTATGACTGCTATGGAATGTCAAGATTTTCATTTTCATAAATTAATTATGCATATTATTATGTGAAGTGAACAATGTTTTTTCTTTCCTTCTTGAAATTATATTAAAAAAATACATGTTCACTGGTACACCAGATTATGTTCAATTCAAGATCATCAGGTACTATGATACACTTCTCTACATTTTAGTTTTTGTTTCAAAACTGGGAAATGTGCTGCTGTGTGTCATTTCTATAAAAGAAATAATTATAAGAATTCTTATAAACATATTTCTTTGTATAATTACATATTTTCAAACCATGAAAAGAAAAGTAAGTGATTTGAAAGTAAAATGAATGTTCAAAGGTACAAAGTCTCTCCTACTATATTTAAAGGAGCATATTTAATGAAAAAATGTCATTATAACATACTATATATAAGGAACAAAAGTCGCAAAACTAACCAAGTTAAAAAGGGATTGTTAAAACTATAACAACTAAAAGATAATGTTTTAATTATAGATTGCAAGGTAGGAGTCTCACACGAAGTTCTGGTGGGATTAACAGCAACACGAAATACCTGTTCAAGAAAGAGGGAAAGAAAGAGCGAGAGAGAAAGGTATGGTCAGGCAAAAAGCATACATTTAATGCAAAATGTACAAGTATGATGCACACAAAGCTGAACTGAAGGAGTCTAGCAGAGCGTTCTCTCGTTGGACAGGGTCTTCAAGGCACTGGACTGGCTCCTAAATAGAATTAGCAGAGCAAAACCATGCAAAAGGAAGAAGAGACAAGAAAAGCCTACACATGATCTCTTACCCACTGAATCCTTTGCAATAACAACACCAACAACAAAAAGAAAAGAAAAAAAGGGCTGGGGACAAATCATTATGTCCACAATAAATCTAATCTGCAAAGAAAAAAGAAGAAAAAAAAGAAAAAAAAAGAAAGAAAAAAAAATAAGAAAAGAAAAAACAAACAAACAAACAAACTCAACTGTTGGGGAGATATTCATTTGTGGACATAACAACTACCACACAGCAACTTACATTAACTCACCTCTCTTGCAAGTCAAATTGAGGTATTGAAACGGTGCAGTAGTTCACACATAACCGATACACATATGCACACATTCAAAACCACAAATACTTCCTGCATGTGTTCTCATTCTACTTTTATCTTGAACTATCACACAGAAAAAAGTATTCCATTTCTACTCACCAGAAGTAAACAAGGTACATAACATTACACAGAAATTCTAATATTAGCAGCATTTGACAGGAGTGATTATTTAAACGTGTAATAATTACTCCTGAAATCTGCATTTCTTCACTTTTTGACACGCATTCCTTATAAGCAATGTTAAGTAGATGAAAGCAAATGGTAAACAAGTGAAAAAACAATGTATAACTTTACAGGGTGTCTACAAATGAAGGAACTTACCAAAGACTTAAGGGCATTCTTAGATAAAGTGAAGCACTACAAAGAGATTAGTAAATACCGCATTTACTAGGCAGATGACTGAAATATTCGAATTAGAATGAGTAGTCTTACCGAAATACACCACAATTAAATATTAAAAACAAGATGTACTATTTCTAATACATAAAATTTTGAATGATAATATGATTAGAAATTAGAGCTGCAGAGTCCATTATTTTTCTACCAGACTGAATTTAACATTTTTTACCCCCAATGAAAGTGCAATGTGTGTTTACACTGAATAATAAAGAAAAGAAAAAAAAAAAAAAAAAAAAGAAAAAGAAAATCTGATGGCCCACACTATTTAAAATTTGTCTTCAACATAATGACTATGCAGTGAGGAGTCTTAAAGCAGCACTAAAGCATTCTGTGGAGGGCAATAGAAACTTGTTCATACTGATTGGAGCAAAAATGCAAAATTTTGCATCTCAAAAAAAATACATTCCTATATATTTCATGCAGTATCACAAGTACCAGTTGTAGCTTAAAATAATGGTGTTGGTGTATATAAATATTAAATGTACTGTAAAACATTTAATTGCAATGTTCACCAGGATTTTGTTAAAAACAACTGATTGATTTACTGAAGAAGTTAATAATTGTTGTTAGTATAACTAACTTCAGATGACCATCAAAATAATTCAATGTTAATTATTGAGATTACCATGAAAATAATTCAATATTAATTAGAAAATTGATTTAAAAATGTTCCATTTAATGATTATTTAATAACAGAAACTGACATTTTAATTTAGTCAGCTTAATCCACACAGTAGACAATTTCATAGCCCTTTTTGTATTATTAATGATTTCGTTACTAATCTTTTAGTGTAATGTTCATGATCTTCCTTTCAATTTTTTTGATATCTTGTTAATTTCAGTTTTTGTGCAGAAGTTAAGGACCAAGTCTGGCATCCATTAATGTACATAGAATGCATGAGTTGATAATTTCTTTCTTTAAATTCATCTGAACTTATTGTTTAATATGAATGCAAGATTCCAGATCTTTTACCATGTAAGGACTATTTTTTGACTAATTTCTTTGTAAGATTATATAATTATATACATATTACAGAAACATAAGTCCTACCTTCTTGCTTTCTCTATGAATGTCTTGTAGCAGTTGTAGTTTATTGTGTGATGTAGCAAAAATAAAACTTTGTTTATTGTGTGATGTGGCAATAAAACTTAAGATTAGATAATTTCTTTCTATTTACTGATATTTCAACAAAAAACAACAACAAAGAAAGAATACCTTGAGGTATATAATGATATTTTTATAAGACCACAACTAATAATTATATTACATATACAGGAATGATAGAGACAATAAAGTGGAAAATTATTTAATTAAGAGTTTACAAAACTTGAATATATAATCACCAGGTGCTTGTTCACTACTACTTGTTTATCTTTACTATTTTGTTCCGGAGGTGCCAGAATGATGTTCCAATGCATTCCACCGCAAATCAAGACATTCTTCTAAGAAATTAGACAATACTTCCCATTGCAAGAAGATACTGAATCAAGAACAATCTCCACTGCACTTCTACTTCTTATTCTTACAGTTGAAACTTGTCAGAGACCACTTAAAAGAGATCAATTTACAAATGTATTGGCTGTAGGGTCACTTTAAAAAGAAAGGCAGCACATTTTGCATATTTGCATTTTTTAAAACTTGAATGTAATGGCTTGGTAAAGACCGCAAATTCATATTCTGTTGTTTGGAATAATTATGCAATATCTCATTGTGTATATTTCAGCATATATATGATGATTAGAGTCCAGAGCTTTGGCAAAATGCCTTTTTGTTATTGTTACCATTTTATAATGTTTAACAATAGGAATTACTTAATTGTACATCTGGGGTTGTTTAAGTACATTTTATTTTGACATTTTTTGGCCTATTTTTGCCATTTTGCCTTATTTTTTACTTTTTCTGCCTTTTCCCTCATTTTTACTAGATTTTTATTTTGCCTATGAATCCAACTTTAACTTTTTCATCTTTTTTGCTTTTTGTTGCTTCCAATTCCAATTTTTAATTTTTTATCTTTTTTCTGCCATTTTTCTCATGATTTCTTTTTTTCTTTTCCTAGCACTGATCACGATCAAGTTAGATATATACCTGTGAGTATGGAAAACATGAAGGCACATTAGTGTTTTATCTTTCTGTGCAAGCAGAGAATGTGATAAAAATCTAAATGAAAAAGAACAATACCAGTCAAGATTTTTTACTTTTTCATTGAAGCTGTCAGGCTTTGTTCCCTCTCAAGGACCCCATTGTACTTTGGAGTAGGTCACTGATCCCTCTCGAGGACATCTCTCGGTATATGATGTTCCCTTCTTAGTGCTGGGTTTCACAAATGCCAGGAATGAAAACCATAATTCTGTTTTCATGATATTGGCATGATGGCATATGAGGATCCAAAAGGGAGTTTACAATAGTATTTCTAAGAGACAGCTTCTCGAGTAAAAGAAGTACATAACCATCATATCGCATGGTCATGTGGAATCAAGATTAAAAGGAAAAGATTGATTTTTTACATGTTAAGTGCTAATGTAAATTTTAGTTTGAGCAAAAATGTAAATTATTTTAATTATTAAATTTCTAAATTTCCTTTTGAATATCACTTTTTATTCTTCATGCCTTTTTGCACCCCTACTTTAGAAACAATAAATCCTTTTTTTGAATGCCTATTTCAGTTAAAGTAAATGCCTTTTTGCCTGCTTATTTTAGGTAAAACAAATGCAGGAACTGCCAGGCTGTAGTGATGATTGAGTATATTTTTACTTTAAATGCATAAATTTAAATACATTTGTACATTAAATTTATATATTTTTTTTCTTTTTTCTTTTACTTTTTTTCTTTTCTTTCTACCGTAAAAAATAAACCACAGTCTCACCAACAAGTGCCGGTTTTTTGAGTTCAAACTGTATGGTTCATTTCATTAGACTCCTAGTTCCCTGGAATGTCTCTGTGACTGATCTTCCAGTTGGAAAGAGGTTTGCTCTGCTCCATGAACTGATATACACCCCATGGGCAGAAAGCTCCCATGTCAAACGAACCGTTTCATGTTCAGTTGTGTATCATTCGACAAAAGACTCAGTGACGTCAATACAGCAGTAGCTCCTAAGATTTTCTATCCAAAATTCTGGTAATGAATCATCAGTTGCAAGAAAAGTGACATTTATATATATTTTTAAATGTCATTTTGCAGAACAGTTTTTACCTAAGCATAATTATTTATTTCATGGCTAAAGACAAAGTTATTTACTCTGTAACTCGGTTGTCTGACAAAATGTTTTGAAATATTTAGATAATCACCCTTTTTGTGCTTTGACAATTTGAACTGTGCCGCCGAATACTTATGTACACAACCGACTGTACAAGTTAATAATTTGATTACTTCAGCGATTTGTCCAAGCTCCATTGAGAACTAATATTCTACGAGAAACTAGCAGATATTCCCCTCTATCAGGGTCTATCTGAACTGGCAGCATTGCTAGCCAAATTGCTTAACTATGCTCCATGAAGTCACAGAGGATACGTAATTCCTGTGATACCTTGGGGATCTAAGGCGCCGAGGCCTTGGCCGAAGGGATGAAAGGCAATGACAGACTACCACTAATGATGACTGACAAGATTAAATAAGAATTACTCTACTACATGTTTGACAGCAGCACTTTATAAAAAAACTTTATTGTAGCATTACTCAAAACACCTGTACATATGAGTACTGCTAAACCTCGTTATTACACCATCATCCATTCACAGCACGTTTTGATGTTATAAAGACGTTGGCCTTATAACAAAGCTAGAACACATTTCTTCCTTTCACTTATGTTTTTTCTAGAGAATATCACCCACACTTCTCCCAGTTATTTATCCCTTAATATTTTTATTATTAATACTAATACTACTACTACTACTACTAATAATAATAATAATATAAAAAAAGATTTGAAACATTCTGCTGACTAGCAGAACTTGCTTCTCTAAAAGCCCACAATTCACTCTTCTCCTCTACTGCCAAACTCATTGCAGACACACTACCAGCAGGTCCAAATAACTGCTTCCTTCCACTTCCTGCAGGCCACTTGCAGTTCACAGACAGTGGAGTTGCTAGAAAAGTGAGTGAGGTGGGAAGGAAGGGGTACTACACATAATCAGGGGTAGTTCTTCACATGAGCAATTGATCCACGAAGAAAGTGCTTCTAACTGTCTGAACTTCCTGCACCTCTGCATTCCATGGTGAATGGTGATTGGGGAGGGTAATGTTTTATCAAGATAACTAAACATGTATTAGTAATAGGAGAATGATTATTTATTGTTTGCAAAATATGGTATCTGAGGGTGGCGGAATATAGAGGAGAACTAAATCGATGTTTGACTGTGTATGACTCAATGCAGTGCTTTATTACATCATGCATTGTATGTACTAAGGTACTGCCGTTACTTAATCCAGATGTGACTTGCACTACTTCAACAAGAATAACTGCATTTCTGAAGAAGGAATCCAAAGCGAACTGTCATATAGTCGCACACTTCATTATTCTGCCTACGATAATTATCAAACTCCAAAAACATGATCTCATACTGACAACTTTCTTCAAATTAAATTCTTTGGCAACCTTTTTCAACAGGAATATTTCATAGTAGGAACAAGAAAATTGAAGAGTGAAATTTAAATTTAGAAACTTTAAAAACAGAAGTACAGTTTTACAAGGTGAATCGCATGTAATTGATGATGATGATTAAGATTTTAAGGGCGCTTTAACAGCTAAGGTCATTCACACCTGTGTCAATTTATTTTAATTGTTTTTAAAAGAGCAATACGCACTGAAGCAATGTCAAACAATCTTTTTTCTTTTTTCGCAAGGTAAAATGTAAGTAAAACTGAACATAAACATGTTCAATTATTTACAAGGGTTGTCTGAAAAGAGACAGATAAACACTTTAAGATCTCAAATTATAAGCCAAATAACTGGCATAATCCTCTTCTCTCAGATAATGCTGCAAATGTCAGACTCTCGTAAGAAACTAAAAAGCTTGCAGAGAGAAGATTTATCAATTCCAAATACCTGTGCTAGAGAGCTAGCAAGTTGAAGCCTTCGTCGGCTGCTTTGTCGTGCAGAAGAATATGCTCCACTAAGATCCATATCGCAACTATCGCAAGTAGGGGGTGAGTCACTGCGCAGAAGATGTCTGTGGGAGAAATGACAGTGACCAATTTGGGTCACTGTCATGTTTATGGTGACAGGGGAGTTTTATGTACACACGCGTTTTGAGAGGACTTGAAGAAAAATGAAGGGGGACAGGTGGCATCCCAAATTATGTTTCTTAAGCAGTATTCTACAGAATGAGATCCTTTTTAATTACATTTTTAGAGATCCAGTTCTCTTGGGTACTCCCATTCCATAGCATGGACGGTCAGGAAAATGTAGAAACCCAAAATCAATATAAAATTAAACTGGAGAGCGGGAGAGTGGGAGAGAGCGAGAGTGAGCGGGAGAGAGAGAGAGAGAGAGAGAGAGAGAGGGGGGGGGGAATCGCATAAAACTTCCAAATGAGGAATTTCTTAAAATTTTCCTCCGAGCCATTGGAATGATTACTCACAATCAATTTAATAAAAGAAAGAAAGGAGTTAAAAGAATGTAGTAAGAAAGTAATGAAGGAAGAAAGAATAACACAAACAATTTATAACTTTCATGACATTTATGAACTAAATATTGTGCAATTCACGATTATCAGGCCTCTTTAGTATGTATGCATTTGGCATTTTAGTGTCAATCTAATCAGACTTATGCCAGCAAGTGCTGCTCTCAAGCCTGAGCTCTGTTTTTATTTATTACCCATGCCTGGGGTAAGGTGACGTAGGGTGAGCTTGATGTATTCCCATTACAGTACCTAGCTTACTTGGCCTGTCTGAGCTTTTACTTCTGTCACACAGCTATAGAAACTGAGTTGATTTGTATTAGAAAGCTACAGCTTCATTCTTGCCCTGGTTGGATATCAAACCCAAGCTGCTTCACAGAAAGCGAGCACGTTGTGTTTTAGTCACCCGAGGAGATAGGTCTCTTTATTGTTAAAACTAAAATGGGGATACATAATTAGAGAGACTTTATGAACACCATGAAGCACCATAACATATACCACTTTTGAAACACTTGAAAATCTATATACGCTCAGATGTTTCAAGTAATGCAAATAGTATATTTCTGCATTGCACCTTTTTGAAACAATGAAACATTTAACCAAGATACATTTTGTTCACCACTTTCAGGTGTTTTATTGTGAATTGCAATGAATAGATCATTGCAATTGTAATCATTAGATGGTAATTTCAAAATCATATACATTTGTTACACTGGTTTTTTTAATTTAAAATTCAATGTTTAATTCGTTTTTCAGAAACTATTTAACCAGAAGGAAAGTAGATTACTTCCTCCTCCCTTATATTAAATAATTTGTTTTAATTGAAAAAAATAAAAAGTGGAAACTGAAAAATAATATTGAAATACACTTTCATATTCTTTATTTTCATTATTAGGAAGATTATTCTAAAAACACATTCTTAAAAAAAACTAACAAGATAGTGTTCAATGCTATTTACCAACAAGTTTCTATTGCTTTTATAATAACTCCGTTAAGATAGTATTTAATCTTTACATTTAACCCTTTTGTGGTCAGCTCACACCCTTAACCTCAAATATAAAACTAAAATATTTTCTCTTTCATCAATATAAAACAAGTGAATTAATATAAATGCTAGATTTACAACCTCTAGAAGAAAGTAATGAGCATGGTTTGGAGAAATCACAATAGAAGAAAAGGCCGGATCAGCTGTCAACTGGAAAACACACGAGGCAAATTTATTCTATATCAAATCATGCACAGCACGAGTGGAAAAAGAAAGGAAAGTAAGTTCTCAATTTAAAGTAATACACTGAAACGAAACAAGTTTAGTCCTGTCAAAGCATGCAATGAGAAACAGTAGCAAAATATCACATGTTAGGTGTAAGAAGATGTGCAATTTCAGAACAGGAGATCATCCACACACTTGCAGTAGTCATCAACGTCATCCTTAAAGTTCTGATGTTTGTAATGCACAGGTGTTGGCCCTAAGACAGAAGTTGTCCCATTGAGAGAGGTTTGATGTTGAGACAGAAATGAAGACGTGCTGCAGAGGGCTCAAAAGTTGGAACAACTGTAACAGGAGGGGACCTTACAGTAATAATTGTAGATGTGGTTGCCACAAAGATACAAAATAATGGAGAAATCTGTGTCTCTATGTTGAAGCTAGAGAAAATAGCACAAATGGTAGTCTTCAGAGTCAATATGTTGAAATCAGTGAGATGTCAGAAAAGCAAGTTGTAGCACAAGCCACATTTAAAATTAGTGCTGAATGTGTTAGAAATGCAATACTGAATGCAACAAGACCTACAGTGGTGAATAGGGGTAACACTTGTCAAAGTGCTGATGGCAGCACAGGTTGTAACAGTAATAGTAATGTACTTAACTAGAGGTCTCATTAGTGGCAGTGGTGATCGATGTAAGTATTCATTAGAGTGGTAGACGATCTGGATTCATAAGAGAGGCCGACTGCTAAAAGTGGCAGAATTACTTGTAATTCCACACTTGGCAGAGGAGAAGGTAACGATAACTTTAACAATGGGATGTTGAAGGTAAAGGAGTAAGGTGAGGCAGACGAGGACAAGGATGAGGATAACGATGGGGGCAGGAGGCAAAGGGCAGCAGTGACAAAACTGTCCGAGTAGCAGGAACAGTAGGTGGATGTGGTGGTAGTGGGGGCAGAAATGGAAGTACAAATGGAATGGTTGATACAAATGATGATAGTAATACATCAGCAGATAACAATAGCAGTGGTGATAAAAGTGATCATGACATTGTATAATAGTTGTGTGGGAATAGTAGTAGTGTCAGACATGATGATAGAGGTGGTAATTAGTATCAAAGCGCTAGCAGTAGAGGCAGTTGTGGTTGATGTTGCTATTAGAGTTGCTATAGTAGTAAAAATAGTAGTTAGGATTAAAGAAGTCATAATAGTCACCACCATTGTTGCAGTCATAATCAATATCTGTGGTGGTGGTAATAGTGAATATGATTGCGGTGATAGCAGCAGCAGTAGAGGTAATAGTATAGTTGTAGAGTAGTAGAAGAAGATCAGAGAATAGTAGACACCCTGTATAAAAAATTTCCTTTTTAATTAAGTTCTTCGCATTGCTTTTCCTTAGTTCTGCCTGCTTGTTCCTGGCTATATATCTGTCTTTCCTGCTCATACAACTATTCTATTAGTACAAATACTTAGAGTAGTTTACCTTCTAAGTTGAGATAAGCAGTGGATACTTGTTTGTTAATTCTTCTTGCACCTGGAAAAAAACCTTGATCAATCCTATTTTGTTTGTATATTGCACATTTAGTATTTTGAAACAATGGTGAATTAGTTTGATCAAGATTGTATCAATGAGGACAGAATACGTCTTATGTACTCAATATTTGTGTTATTTCCAATGACAGACCTATGCATCTGTGTGTACACTATGTTAACTCGATACTGCTGCAATAAAGGAATACATATTATCATTGAGGACCATCTGATGATTATATGAAAATTTATTAGCTTACAAATTAGTAAACAGTCATATATAGGCATATTACTATTGCTTACTTAAACTTAAAAGAAAAGAGAAAACATTTTATCTACCTCATTAAAATAAATAAATAAAAAAACTGTTACTAAACAGTAATTAAATAAATTCAATCTCAGCTTCACTGATAAGCTTATTTTCTTATCCAATTCTCAAATAAGTTAACAATAGAAACATCAAGAATTACACCTAGAAAATACTTCACAGAAGTGTATACATGAATCATTCCTCTAATAACTGTATATGTATCTGTGAAACAGTTAATTTTCAGATTACCAGCACTGACCATTATCTTCACAATATTCCTTTTTTAATGTTAAAAACTTTATCTCACCTTTGACATAAATGACAAAAAAAATTTTAAAGTACTGATTGTTCTAATGGTGTCAATATACTGATGAACACAAAGAGTCACATACAAATATACACAGCACAAATTCAAATACATGCTTTCTTTTACCTCAAGGAAAAGGCAAATAAACAAATAATTATAGATCTGTTGTAAACATGGAACTTAAATTGCACTTTTACATTAGCTAATCGGTTGACAAACAAAAATATAGTATCTAATTTATCTCACCTGATATGTCTTCTAACTCTGCTAACATCTCTCGTGTTAGAAGAGGTGGTAGACGTTTGGAAAAAAAATCCTTCAGTGCAGTAGCAACAGCATTAACAGGAATATCCAGATCATGAATGTTGAAATTGGGATCTATATTACAGAAAATAGTGCATATTCTACACCTTTAAATTTTGAATTATTAAGAACTTTAATAATAAAGATAGTGCCAATATTTACCTTCTTCAAATTTCTGGAATAGGAGATCCACGTGAGCTCTATTTCCAGGGACCCTGTAGATGCCTTCCGAATCCAAGCCCTCTTCTTCAATAAACTTAACACACTTCTCAAGAATGAGAGGAATGTAGTTATCTTTAGACTGAGCAAAGTCCTGCAGTGTCACTTGTGGCACAACAGGGCTGCTCTTCACTTTTGCCTTAGCCCGTTTCTTCTCTCTCTCTTTTTCTTTATCAGCAAGTTTCTTCAACTTTTCTTCTTTTATGCGCCTTTTCTCCTGTTTTTCATCTGCTTTTACTTTCTGTTTGTCTTTTCTTCTTGATGTTTTATCGCCCTCCTTAACCTAGAAAAAATTAATATATTTTAAAAGATAAATCCTGTAATGCTTCCAAACAAATATTTATGGAGAGCAACTGAAATAGAACTTTGCAACAAACCATTGGTGAATTCACATCTCGAGGAGAAGACACATCTAAGCTAGACTCATCATCATGACCAATACCATATGACACATCCATTTTAATTTTAGCTGAAACAAACATTAAGTTACATGCTAGGCAGAGTCATTAAAATACTACTGGGGTGGCAATAAATGTATGCCTACTTTATGACACGTTATGATTTAATGTTTAAGTGAATTACACTAGCAACATGCATGACATGTTCTCCAATCAAGGTTTTAATCAAATGACTGTTAGCACCATCTTGAAATGGTTAGTAAAGATGAAGAAAAGAATAAAACCACGAATGTCCTTCAAAAATTGGAAAGCCGTTTTGAAGAGTTATTTATTATTCAAGAATGCAAATGAAGTAAAACAACAGAAATACGAGTATACAACAAAATCTCCAACAGACCACAAAGTGCATGCATTCAGAAAGTCTAAATTCATAGCAATGCTTGCAACATGATCAAGGGAAATATATGGAGACCTCACACATCAGCAAGTTCTCCTCCTGGTTCAGTTAGAACAGTATAGACTTTTATTACAGACCTCTACAAAATAATGGGTTTGTGAGCAAGGAGTTAGCTGAACCAGAGTTGTAACTTGGGTCATGAGTATGAACACCCCTGGCAAGATTTGAATTTTGAAGACTTATTTTTTAGGAAGAGAAACATAATAACTTTGAAAGTCTAATTTATATTTAAGTTATGTGTACATTTAAGCATACAATAGTTCTTACTGTTATGAAAAAAGGGATACAATACAATAGTTCACTCACGTTTTTTAAAATGTATATTTCATGATATTTCAAGTTCACTGCCCATTCAACTCGCCTGCCTGTCAACTCACGTGATTGCACAGTGTTGCCATTGCTATGGTAATAACGGACCATCACAATTGTGGCAAAACATTAAGGATGTAAATATACATTTTATTAAAATTTATGTTACCACAGACTTTTTTGTCCTAATTTAAATTCAATCTTAAAAATTATAAACTTTAATAGTTTCAATGTTATTAAATATTAGTTACTTATCAAACATTTTGATAAAAATTAAAAACATTTAATGATGTTTTCATTTTGTGTGTCTGTGCCCCAGCAGTCCATAGGCTGTGGGTCTGCAAATTGCAAATTGCACAGACAGAAGAAAACAGATTGAGGGGTGCAATATTGAAAGTGGTTTCAATATGATTCAACAGGATGTGATATTATAGGGAAAATGATTAGGCCTTGTGGAAGCACAATCAAATAGAAAATGAGTCAATTTACTGGGCCCCCAATATCTGATGTGTAATTAATTGGTCTCATTAAAACATTCACTTTTTAAGGTACCATTACTGGTGAAGTGCAAGAATTGTGAAAGTTTCCCTGATGTAATATCCCCGTGACTTCTACTTATTGGAGATTTCAAACGGTGTGGTGTATAGAAGAAAACTGGCTACATTGAGAAATCTTCAAGAAGAAACTGAAACAGCATGTGCAGAGATACATGTGGAGAGTTTGGCCACTGTTGCTCAAGATGTAGTTTAGGGCTTCAGAAGGGTATAGATATTGGTAAATTGCCATTTTGAACACCTTTCGGTATTACAGAAGTCACATCTAATACTACATTTTGATTCAGTGCTCTGTTTTTTGGCACCTTCAACACTATATTACAGAATTATTGCAGAATGATTGCAAACTTACAAGAGAGAACATCATTATCTGACTGTAAGTGAGGGACATAAGGATGCCCGCGCAGTTCTGATGGATTGGGCACAACAGGTGGCCCTACTGGGGCCAGGGTAGTACTGCCAGACTTTTTCTTCAGGCGCATTGAATGCTTTTGATACTTTTGGCGAGACTGTGTAGCAGAGCTGGACAATTCAGGTTCACTAATATCACTCATATCAGATGGAGTTTCACTATGAACTGAAAAACACAACACAAAATACTTGTATTCACCAAAACTGCATTAGTAATTTCACATGTCATTGCATCATATTTGCAGCTGGATTTAAATATATTTAATCTAATTTTTAACACAAAATGCCTTTGCACACATCTTTATGAAATATTAAATGAATAAAAAAGTAAAAACAGTTACATTTCAATAGTTCTGAACATCTGCCACTAAATTTTTTGTTTCTTTCATCTGCACTCAAATCAGGCAAGATTGTGCAGTGAATAAAATAGCCCTGCAAATATTAAGATTTTAAAAATCCCAACATTGCAATTGCTCAGAATACACAAGTGATACTTTTCCACATTTATGGACAGATGGGTTGTTTATAAATGTCCTACATAAAAAAACATGCAAATGAAGGGCTGGTTACATTTACCACCTACTAATGCCTTGAACAATCCTGTACATTTCTGGATCATCAGAACATTTGAAAAGGCCAACAGCTATTTACACAACCAACACATTACTTGAACTACCTAGTATAAATGTAGATAAAAAAATAAAAATATAAAAAACCCCAATAATCAATACCCTTTTCTAAACTTTCCATTGAATGGAGAATTGGAATAAGTATTTTCAGATCCAAAATTCAAAAGCAACGATTCTACAAACAATTCTTACCCACAAAGCATTTTCATTTGGTTGAATATTAATAATGATTTTCAGCACACTTACACAAAATAATTAAAGATGTCATTGCCAACAATATTTTTTAATTCAATAGCAGCTTTCGATGGCTTAGCCATCATCATCAGTTGTCTGCTAGTAGTCGTTTTGTGGCTTCCATCTAGCAGACAACTGATGATGATGGCTAAGCCATCGAAAGCTGCTATTGAATTAAAAAATATTGTTGGCAATGACAACATCTTTTATTATTTTAAAAATGCCAAAGATATCTTCCCACAACACCTATACACTTACACAAAGCTTGTTCATACCAAATATCTAATGTTATTTACTCATCCTTGTGAATCTTGATTCACAGTGTGATAATTTAAAAAAGTAAACTTTTAAAAACTTAGCATGACACATAAAAGAGTTGGAAAGGAACATTAGTCCTTCATAAAATGCCTTGAGTAACAAATGTTCTCATTTTTCAGGACCTTTTTTCATGGCCCTAAAACACAATCTGAATACTTCAATGAATATATGTATTTATTTGTTGGCAATTAGAGGTTCTTCAACTACTAAAGTCATTGAAGTTCAACTCTTCAATGAAGAGATGTAGAAAATTACATACTAATTATGATAATTGGTAGTGGACTCCAGTTTCAAATAAGTTTTGGAAAATAACAATACTTTGTTCATTGCCTTCAAAAACTTTAAAAACCTTTGTAACAAACCCTTCAATTTCATGATCACAGAACAAATTTCCACATTAATATTATCATGCAATCCTGTTCTTGATAACCAATTCTACTTAGGATAGAAATTTGCTAAAGCTCAGAGGTGAACAACTTTTAATATTAATTAGATTATCTTTATTGTCACAAATATGCAGCACAAATAAAGAAAACAAGATATCAAAAAATCACTAGGCGCTTCCTTCACATCAGATGTAAACACTCAAGCTCTCATCACCTGTCACACTGCAAAGAACATACAACAGCACATTCAACAGGAACATGTGTAATCCTTCAGGTAGCAGACACATCTGGTTCCTGATTATGGGGAAGGTATGGTCTAGAAAGTATTTTTTTCCACCTATATTGGTTAAGGTGAGTTGCTCATCTCTGAACTAGCAAACAAGAGCTGCACGAACACGTTAATGCATAAAACAACAATTAATTACTCTAGTCAAGTCAATACAAATACACAAGAAAATGGGAAGAAACAAAACTAACACTGAAAGACTACTTTTCATATACTTGGACTCACATCCACACACCCAACCACACATATATCCTAAATATATATATATATAATATTATATATATATATAATTATAGATAGTTATAGATATATATAAATACTATTATAAATATGGATGCTCATGTAGAACAATGAAGTACAGCTATGAGTGGTTCCCACTACATGCATCATCACAAATAATATGATCTTGTTGCCAACATTATCCTATCAGATTCATGCAACAATTTTACATATTACTCATTACACTTTGCAGTAAAACACATTGCATTCAATAATATACTTCTTATAATTATTCAGTAGTGATTAAAGAACATCAAGCAATGCAATTATGATGGAAATTGAAGTTTCACAAATCAAAAACAATTCTTTTTGGTTATTTGAATAATTACAAGTTTTTTAGGATAATACAAAGAAGTTAAGTACTCTTTGTGATTCCTTATGATGTTAAATTATCATAACACAAGTTACAAAAGTTAATGTAGAGATATTTTTGATAAAGCAAAAAGCTGATAACTGAAACTTTGAATTGTGACACTTACATGTGTACTTACAATTATGAGCAATTACCAATGGAGAAGAGTATATAAAAACAAGAGTAAGATCAAGGGTCCACATCATATTGTGCATATTTCTGACACTTATAGATCATGAACTTATTCTTTAGTGAGTTTTTAAAGCATTAATTGGAATGTAAGTACATTCATTCCAATAATCCCACATGGCAATTACCTCCCAGATCTATGTTACATATCAACATCTGTTGAATGAAAGACATACACAGGTTCAATGAATACGCCATTAACAAAATTGGATGCATTACCTAATTCCAAAATTTTCAGAGAGAAGTTTCAGATAATTAAGCAAAATATCACTCCCTTTACTGTAAATATAGAATTAGGCGATATTCAACTTATTCTGAGGAGACAAACATAAATAATTTTCATGTAAAATGCACCTTCTTCCTATCTGTCACAGTTTGTCATGTTTCTAACTGAAGAACAAGGAGGAACATGCATGCACTCATCCACATCAAGCATATTTCGCTTTTATCATGCCAGAGAAAATGAAGCTTAAGGTCAGGCCACAACAACACGTTACACATAATTCACTCTGGCACTAAAAGACAGACAAGAGCACAATACCACAAGCACATACAACATATTTACTTGGCAGAACATGTGTACCTTTTTCACTGGAATCACAACCCCCCCGAGATTGTTCTTCTTTTAACTGATAGTTAAGCATAGCAGCCCCCTCAGGAGGCACAAACGCCTGAATTGGAGGGACCCTTGGAGTTGGAACAGGAATAGCAGTGCGTTTCTTGCGTATCCGTTTGTGGGGAGTAGGCTTTCGATTGACTTTACAATAGATGTCTGCTGCCCTCTGCCTCCGTTCAAGAGAACTCCATTCACTGTCAGAGTCTGAGTATGCTGGAGGAAAGGTCATCAAATGTGTTCAAATCAACACACACAATATTCACCATAAGTTTCTAATGTTGACAGATTGATTAATCTAAATCCAAAAAACAATCTTAATTCATTATAGGCAAGCAACTCAAACACTACAAGAGAATGTATCACCACAATTTTCCCCACCCCCAAACACCATTAAAGCTCACAAATTAAAAGGTAAATGTATACATTCTCCTGTCTTGTTTACTTAATTATTTGCATTATAAATGAATTTAAACTATGGTTGCCAGCCCATTAGTTTCACTATGTTATTTCACATAAGCAGAATAATTTGACAACAGTCCTATGCTGCAAATCACACCACAAATGTTTTCTAATTGTAGTTAAAAATTTACAGAAAAATAATTTGGAAAGCATTCCTTATTACAAGGATGAAAATTGAGTGAATTAGGTAAGAACATTTATGCATTACCATGGGACTGCTCTCAATTCAATTTTTGAATTTCATTTCTAAATATTTTACAATATAGAAACACTAACAATAGAACTGATCTATGAACACTGTTCTGTCAGCTGTGGGTCTTTGAAAGACCATTATATGGCTTGGAGAATTGGCAAAACTACTCCAGGATATGTATTGCATCAAAGAATTGTTAATACTTTTTGATTTTCTATATTTGTTATAGAGAATGTTGCATTAAACTCTGGCAAAAGCAAATCAGTAATAGGAGAAACAGGGATTGGATCTAAAATAATTACTGAAAAATACTATTTTCATGAAAAATATTTAGTATTATAGTTTGAGTATTTAAATGTGGCTATCTTCCAAACTGGAACTACACAAAACCACAAGCAAATGCACACAGTTATCTCCCCACATGAGCTCATTTTCACATGAATTTCCAAACACCATTAAAATATTGGTAACTTTTATGAAAAATCAATAAAATTATAAAAGAAAAGGAAAATAATATTATGATTAATTCAAAAGTTTCTCCATAAAAAATTATCACTTATACTATTTCATATTATTAACTTAGTGTTCTCCTCCCCACATACATTGTCATGTTATTTTTTTATTTATTTATTTTACAATTTCATAGTAAAGAGAAGTTTCACACATAATAGACTTGTCTGACTTGTCCATCCTAAGCCATTGTAAATTAGTAAATATACTTTTTAAACTTCTTTTGTTTCATTACAAAAAAAGTTTAATCAGTCTGATGAATGAAATTGTAATGATTCATAAGATGGAAATGCAGTATAGTACAGAAAACCATTTTTAATACATATTCACTTAACACGAATTTCACTGTAACACAAGGAATATTTGGGTCCAGGTAAGAAAAGAAAGTAATAACGATATGCAGGTGAGTTATGTAACTTAAGCACCTTCTGCAATTTTTGTACGCTTGAGAATATTGCAATGCAGTTTTCACAAATGTGCATGAGGGAATGGGTACGTGTATTCATTTCTATTTTATCTCTTGTATTTTATGAGATATTGAGATAACTTTGTTTTTTGTTTTTTTCAAATGGATCTATACATTTTTTTAGTCTATCGTGACGATCATAAAAAGACAAATCCAATGATACACATACTGTCATGTGTTAGATAAGCTTTTTTTGTGTAATTTTGATTTTTTTGTGACTTGTGTTTTTAGCAGATAGTTTGAATGTAACAGTCTGCCACTGAAGGCCACGCAGAATTCCCCTGCGCTAGAACGCACTAAAGCAGGGGAAGCTGATCGAAGTATTTGAAGATACGAAACGTATTCCAACTTTTCTCAAAACTGTTGCAAGTATTTCCTGAAGTCAGCTTTCCATCCTTCTGCATTTACAGATTTTTGTCTTACTTGTGACCTTCGGTGACTGACTGTTACAATCAAAATATCTGTTAACCATGTCGCAAAAACTCAAAATTACACAAAAAAATGCTTATCTAACATATGACAGTATGTATATCATTGGATTTGTCTTTTATGCTCGTCACAATACACTAAAAAAATATGTCAAGTTTCATTTGAAAAAACACAAAGTTACTTCAATATCTAGTAAAATACAAGTGATAAAATATAAATGAATACATGTATCAATTAGTCCCATTCCCTCATGCACATCTGTGAAAAATGCATTGCAATAACCTCAAGCATTCAAAAACTGCAGGAGCTAAAGTTACTTGACAAATCTGTATATAATAATCAGATGACCCAAACACTATTATTTTAGTGCTTGGAATTCATTATAGGTTTACTATAAATTAACAGTATTTCATCAATGTTGGCCTTCCAATACTTATTGTATACTCAAGAACACTGCAGTAAAAAACAATGCCAACCAATCTGTTGTTTTTGAGAGGAATCCAATGCAGTATTTATCCCCTCTGTAGGTACCTCAAAACACCTAGAAGTGTTTTGGGTGCAAATAGTCCCAGGAAATACATTTTACCCATAATTCTCTTAGAATGATCAGGAAGGGTCCAGAATCCACCAGCACCAATAAAACAAGATGCATTCAATGACACCTCATCTGGCATATAAGAGAGTCTGACATGTACCGAAAGAAGTTCTAAATGCGAGTTAACAGGTGGACTGTCATATACAGGTTACCTGAATACTTTAAGAATATAGATAAAAACTGTTCCATCTTATCATAAGATACTATTAAACTGAGATTTCCCAAAGGACTACCTACCCGATTGGCAGACGTAGGCCATTATGCTTCCTCAAAATAATTCTAATTAAGAACAAAATAAAGTGATCTACAGAGCACAACTAAGGAAAAGCCTTTGTATGATTAACTTTTAAGCATTGACAATTAAACATCCCTTTCATTGAGTGCCCAAATTGAGTGCACATGGGGCAGTTGTTACTACGATAAACTAGTGGTGCTACAACAGCACACACATCCACACACTATTTATAACTTTTGCCACTTTCCAAAACTCAGAGTTAAATGAAAATGTGCGTCTTCCTTTTATGCACCCTGTACTCTATCCAATAAGAATAAGAATAAGAAGAATAAGAAGAAGAAGAAAGAAAGAAAGAAAAAAGGTCTTTCTGATTTTTTTTTTAAATTGCTATTCAGGGAAAAATTATGCAAAAACTACTTGCTTTGTCAAAACTTTGTGCATGACCTCTTTTGAAGATCTCTCAATTTTAAATATTTAAAATTCTTTGTAATCAATATTGTACTTTTGCAATTTTAATTTTTTGGCAATTTTCAAAAATACAGTTTACCAAAAACAGGACATTTTTTATTGTGGTCCATCTCTGATGAAAAAATTGGAGCCAGTTTTTAGAAAATAATTGTTTAAAAATTGCCTATATTTCAGAGAATTTTGTGAAAACCACTCATATTTCAGAAAAAAAAATGTACACAACCATATTTAAAGATCTGACTTTGAAAAACACAAGAATAGAACTTTCCTACAGCATTACAATACTTCCTCTTTACTATGTTGGTACTTATCAAGGCGAGAAAGTAAAAATTGTTATATTCATTAGAAACTAGTAAAAACTCACACCAAAATTAAAAATTGGAATTGCCAACAGATTTTTGTGGCCAAATTTTGACTTTTGTCTATAACAGGTAATTAGTATTTGTTACATAAAAAATTAAACAAAAAAAAAAAAAATGAAGATAAACAACAGTTTCTTGCAAATTAAAAAGTTTTAATTTAATTTTCTTGAAAATTAGTTTGGCAATTGAATTCAATGTAATGTGATCTATTGTTAAAAAAGAAATAACAGGAAAAAAATATTTTCTCCTCCTGGGATTTGAATCCAAGTGCAAGGTATCACAAATCAAGAGGTGACCAAACCCTGACACTATCATAAGCAATATCATATATCAATATTAAAATCCTATCACAACAACACAGTCCAAATTATGTCCAAATATAATATTTTGAAACAGCCATACACATATTCAAAGTGGTAATATTGAGGAAAAATTGCATTAAGAAAGAAATAATATAGTTGTAAGTGGGTGTTGAAAAAACATTAACTTCCGCAATTTTCGAAAATTTAGAGATACTGAAAATCATTCCTGTGCAATATTTATAAGCATCCCTTAGCAAAAACTGAGCAAAAAATGTAAACAAAAAAAATTGGAAAGCGTTTTGAGAAAATTTAAAAAAACATCTTAGAGATTCATGTGCAAGTCCCCTTACAAAATTAAAAGATTCTTTTGAAGTGCAATGCCATCACCTAGTGACAACGAAATGCCGATTTTGTTGACAATTCTACGTAGTTAGGCACTAGTGTTGTTCCGAGATGGATGGCATGTGGGAACACAAAACACGGATTCTCACTATATCATATATTTGAGAAAGTAGTTTACCACGTATAGGAATAGAAAAATCTCCTTTTCCAGTCTCAGGGACCCACTAAATGTGTTTTTATAAAGAAAAATTGGCACTTTTTCCTGCAGCAGTACATAGCTTTGTATTACCACAAATACAAGAAGTGTGAAAGCCTACAATGCTATGGGAACCATCTATACCGGGAAGAAACTCACAAACTTCTACGTCGAGTAAAGGGACTACTTCAGAAGAAGGCTCAAATGCTATGCTCCTTCTACTTCGTTACCGGAACAACAACGTAATTCCGAATTTCATGCGCCAGAAACGCTATTTCTCCACCAAGTCATCGCACCGCATCTATGACCATATGGAAAAAGCTCTGTTCCGGAAACTGATTCAACAAACCCGTCAGGATATAGCTTTCACAGGCAAGGCCCTATATGGACTGCACTTACAGATCAGTAAAACGCTCCGACCGGACGATTGGAACAACACTGACCGCATTTCCCACAGTACGATGATTACACAGAAGACACACATTTCTAGAAAACAAATTCGAAAATACGAACTGCTTGTAGAAAAGAAGGAAATTGCACCCAGAATTGAACTACAGCGCACAGTGGTTAACTTATCAGACAAATAACTGTCTCCGAAGAAACAGCGGTTCCTGCGAAGGTAGGCAACTTCGCAAGAACTGCTGTTTCTTCGCGGTAACTCCATCGAAAATCAAAAATCAAGTCTGGAATACGAACACTGCCCACAAACGTAGCAAAGGAAATTATAAGTGTCTTCCAGAATTCTGCAAAAGGCAAAAAACCCTAAAAGCAATCTTCACCAAACGGAGAGATCAGCCCTAAGAAATTGACACAGCAACGATAATATCATGCTTGCAGCAGATAAAGGCAATGCCACTGTAGTTCTGAACAAATTGACTACGAGAACAAGATGAAGAACATCCTGGACCCTAACATCTACAGCAAGCTTCCACGTGATTCTACGTCACGCACTCTCCGCCGCACCAACCAGCCACGCAACGTTACGTACCTCACATAGGCTAGACCAACTCCTCCATCAAGAACTCGGCACACTTCGTCGAAAACCTGAAGACCCAGACCCTGCAGCTAGACGACCTGCTCAGCAGTTTCCAAGTAGTAGCATTACTCACACGGTACCGGTTACCGAGACATTAGTTTTGCTGCGGGGGTATTCCCGGGACATCACAGAACTCCATCCATCACGCGCTAACTACAACATATTTTGTATGGAACGGTGAATTTTAGGAACAGAATGATGTAACTATGGGAATCCCATTAAATCAGGTTGTTACTAATCCACATGCGGAGAGCTTCGAGGCCACAACGCTAAACACTGCACCACTCAAACAAATGGAGTCGGTTGCCGTAGATCGATGAGCCACGGAGAAGAACCGCTGGAAGATTTTCTTCGACTTCAATTCCATTCGCCCCCGCATACAGCTTGCCATTAAGAAGGAACGGAATGGAAAAATACCCTTTCTGGACGTGCTCGTAAACAAAAAGCAAGACGGATCCTCGGCCACACAGTATTCCGAAAATCCACCCACACGGACCGTTATCTTAACACTCTGTCGAACCACCACCCTAGCCAGAAGAGGGTATTGATGAAGACACTCGTCCAGCGCCAGACGGATATGCGACGACAACATGCACCAAGAACTCGCTCCTCTGGAAAATGGTCAAGCGATTGCGTATTCCTTCAACGAGGTGAGGAGAGCACTACGTCCACATAGCATCACACGCAGTCCTCTTCTCAAGGTCACACTGCCGTACATCCAGAACATCACGGACCGTATTAGCAACATTTTCACCCCCACCACTCAGCTCCGCAATCTTTAGATCAGTTAAACACCGCAGGTACACACTAATGTCAGAAGGCACCTGCAGGATACGCCGTTCCAGTGGCTCTGAGTACAGGCACAACAGCGTTCAGTCAACACTCGCATCATCGAACACAAACCAAATTGCCGCTCGGGATATACAGCGAAATCAGCGGTGGCTGTACATACCCTCTCGGGAAGAGAACACGACATCCTGTTCGCAGACACTGAAATACTATCTACCACTAACCACCACCCCAACAGATTGCAACGGGAAACTATTGAGATTTTTAAACATTCCAACAACTTCATCAGGAAAGAAAAAGGGCTCAAATTAATTCGATTTGTTATCCCGTACTGGGCAACATTACTAGAAAACTATATAAGAATCGAATTACCCAATCTAACCACAGCGCAATCGACAGCCACTAGAAGCCAGCCCGCGAACCATCAACCAATCACAAACTCGCGCGCGAAATCCCCACCGCGGCGCCACCCCTCCTCGAACTCTAACTGGACCTGCCAGCCCGGAAAATTTGTCTTCCAAATAGAAGAAAGTAAATTAAACTTCATACAAAACCAGCCCCGACCTATTTTGTTTAGATAAAAGTTTTGAAGAAGATAAGCAGTTTCAAGGCTGATATTTACTTTAAAACATAGGACATTTTCCAAATAAAATAAATGTTTGAGTTCTTCATAAAAGCTTTATCAAAATATGAAATATGTCAAACAGAAAATTATATTAGTGAGCCATCTCTTTGAAACATTTCCATGTAATTTGTTTTACATATAGTTGGGTAAGAAATGTTCTACTTCACATTTCTTTTAGTTTTTTAAAATGCACGGTATTTGTTATTTTTTCTCCAAAATGTTTCCACCAAATTTCATACTGTTGATTAAGATTCATTGTATTGTAAATTGTAAACGGTATCATATTTTTATTGATCTCTTTTTTGATCTCTAGTGTCCAAGGAGGAAACGTTAAAACTTCGAAAATAAGCTCTTACAACAAAAGCTTTATTATTTATTTATTTAAGTAATTTACAGGCAACAGTATTTACACCTGATATAGTGCTATTATCAGTGCTAATATAATTATTATAATAATCACAATATTTCATATTAAATTTATCATATATCACAATCACAATCAATTACATCGATAGACCACAGGCAAAGTATGATAAAGAGTACGTCGATCAGTGGGATTTATGGTCTGCATTGTTGAAGAGACGATCATAAGCCCCTTTCGAAAACATGGCGATTAGGTGCAGTCACTGTGTTCTAAGGTAGTCCGGTCCAGGTATCGACAACTTGGTTTCCCAGAAATTCTTGTGTTGCATTTGATCAGAGTTGTCCAACTGGAGGCCTGCGAGGGGAAAGACCTTGCATCCATGTCAGCCGAGAACTTTGTGTGCATAGCGCATACGCCCTGCCGGGGTAAACAACCTCTTTAGTGTCAAATTAGATTAATTTTAGATTTAAGGATTTTATCCAGTACATTCAGAAATTCAAAATCATCCAATGCTTTATGCATTGTACGGCCTGGTATTACGCATGGTTCCACCCCACCCACGCCCCGTTTCAGAGCAGCCGGACAAACTAACGGGATCAACAATACGGGAAGCCTGGTGTGGATCGCCCAAGTAATGGAAATTTAGTTCGCAATCAGATTAAAGGTTTAGTTATGGCCTTGAGTCCTTGCAAGTTGGACAACCCTGCATTAGATTTCGTAAGTTTCATACTATGACCTCGTAATTGTGTATTTTCAGATTTCTGGAAGCTGCTGCAAAGGTCGAAGTTGTAATGCCTGTGCAGGTACTTCAATGTTTCAATTACATCAGTATGTTGTCTTAAAGCAGCAAGAGTCGGAAGCCCAAGTGTTAGTCGCTGATCGTAAGCCATATTTTTGAGGTCTGTAGGGATACGCATGTCTCTTTTTGTTACATTTTCCAACAGGTTTGTATCTTTAAGGAGATAAGGATTCCAAATCACAGCACCAAATTCAATTAGCGGGAGAATGTAAGCTTCTGATAGTGTTGAAGGCTTAACAAAGAATGAATATAGCCTTGTTAGGCTTTTTGTGATGTATCTCACGTGATTTTCCCATTTGAGATTTTTTAGTAATCATGATTCCTAAATCCTTCATGACTTGACTTTCAGCACGATTCCTTCCGCCTATTTTGTAATTTCGATTGCGGTTGGATCTTCCGATACGCAGGACCATACATCTTGTACACACCAAAGTGCAACATCGACTTCTGCAATTCTATGCGCAGGCGACAGGGGCCGATATAATGCACAAAAATTCAAATGGAGTAGTCTGATTTACAACCATTTCGTCGTTCATAGGGGGAGGATTTTAATGAAATGTCTTTTTTTTTCTTTTCACTTTAGAACAATGACGTTTAGTATAGAAATTCTTTTTATGTTATCATGAAATAAAATGACCCGTATACGTAATTGTTTTGTATTTTTCGTCTATTTCGACTAAGGGCCCCTTCCCACGGCGCGACGTTTGTGCGCTTCCGAGCAACGCGGCGCGTAGCAGAGCATTGGTTTGAATGGAGGCCTTCCCACGTGCAGCGGGTGGCGGCTGCTGCGGCAGCCGACGCCGAACTCCAGCTACTTGAGGGGGCACGCGCCACGGCTAGCAGAACACAGCTTTAAATGGGAGCCTTCCCACTGTGCCGCCGGTCGCTGCCGTTTACCTGCGGCGGTCCCTTTGTTCGTCGTCGCCGGAGGGTCGGCGAAACCTACCCCTCCAGACCCCCACCCCCTTCCAAGGCGGCGGCGGTGCGGCCGTGGCTCCGGCGGTGGCTGCTTCGGAGGGCCTCTGCTGCTTGAAGGAAGCGCGGCGACGTGGGAAGGCGCCCTAAGTCATTTTTTACGAAAGGTCTTCCACCTTCTCAGCAATCACAGAGATGTTGTTCCTGATCTCTCTTTGGGTTGCACCTAAGTTTTCCCTTGATGTAGCGACTTCGTCTTTTATTTGCTTATGTAATTTATCAAATTCTTCTTTAAGAAGTTTCACAAATTCCGTTGCCGCCATGTTATCCTCCGTTGGTAATACCTTATGTCCACAGTTGTGGTGTCAGCCCCGTTGTCTAATTAGCAACAGTTGAAACCGCCTCCTGAATTAATATTATTATTATTCATATTAATTACATAAATTTTATGCATATTTTGTCTAATAAATTCTTTGAATAATCTGAAAGACGGAGCCGCAATACGCATTCAAATTTGGTTTGAAAAAATACTTATTAGGCGAAAATTTGCATTGCAGATATTTATAAACACTCCAGACATGTAAATTGTTTATTATTTACAAAAGAAATGAATGTATTTGTTCAGAAAGAAAAATTAACACAGAAATAAAACAGCACCCAATTTACACAACTCGACTGCTTTTTCATCTGTGTTAATTTTTCTTTGTTAACAAACACATTCATTTCTTTTGCAAATAATAAACAATTTACATGTCTGGAGTGTTTAAATTTCTGCAATAATTTTTTTTATTTTTTTGGTGCCTAAAAAACATTTTTTCAAACCAACTTTCGTGTGCTTATTGCAGCTCAGCCGCTTGGAATATTCAAGGAGTTTATTAGTCAAAATATGCTTAAAATTGTCTCAAAAGCTTATTATCGAAATTTCGACATTTCCTTCGTGGACTCCCGGTATAACATGCATAAAAACAATGAAGATGGGGAAATAATTCCTGAAACACATTTTATTAATTTTAAGAACATATTATTTACTACACTGTGGAAGTTTATTTCTTTCTTTACCCCTTCATAATGAAACGTTCAGAACTCCAAATCTATCATTGATTACGTTACATACTAGGAGTATATAACCATGACTTCATAGTTGAATTTGAAATTATATTTACAGTATGCTTGTGGTAGTTGTCAGTAAATTGATAAAGGTGATTTTGTACATGCTATCCAGTACCATTTATCAATATACACAAGTGAGTCAATTTGTTGTTATCAATCAACTCCATGTCCTATGTTAAAACAAATTGCATTAGCTTCATCTTCAAAATCATGGAGCAATAACTATTCTCCTGTTGAATCACAATCTCTAAGGGTGGCCAAACATTCAGAAATTCCGTGACATTCCCCACCACCCTTGAGTTTCTGCTGCTAATTTAAGTTCTGCTTTTCATGACATGACAAACTTTTTCAAATAAGAGAAGGGAATATATAATAAGAAGAGAGGAGTATTAGAGAAATGAATCTCCCCTCGTTTCAATTCGAATTTAGTCATTATTCTTGTGCTGAATCACCAAAAACAAAATTAAAGATAAAAGTATCTCTGTTCTGGTAAGAGCCCCAATGCTCTTAATTAACAAGACTTTGATTGCAGTGATAAGTGATTTATAAGAGATTGGGAAAAAGAGATAGGAAGGGAGGGGGAAAAGGGAATCTAACAGTAACAGAGTGGAGTGTGGAGGAATATTAACTTTTGAAATGTTTGTTTTCTTCAAAATTATAACAAATGTAATAGTAATAATAATAATAATAATAATAATAATAATAATAATAATAATAATAATAACAATATGAAAATATAAAAGATAAAAGTAAGCCTATATCCTCAGAGAATTTGTGAAAATTAACATTATACAAAAAAGAAAACGACATAAGTAAATCATCAACAATGTGACACCTGGCTACTTAGAATTTTTTCAAAAGCCATTCCTTTTACTTTCCTATGCACGAACGTATTATAAGTATAGAGCGATTTTTATAAGAATGGGGCGTTTTAACAGTTAGTGCGGACAACACGACTGAAGGTTCTGCGGTCGTTGTGTCCTTCAGCCTATTAGACACCTCCGTCAAGCTGCAACCCCCACTTGTTCGAAATTCAAAATTAACTAGCCTATAATTTTGTACTAATTTTCTACCAGAATTAAAAATGTTGTACTCAACTATAAACAATAAAAAAACACATCCAAACATGGGGGTGCTAGCTTGACGTTAAGTTAGCACCCCCACTGCTCTTAAATTCAATATCAACTAGCCTAACATTATCTACTAATTATGTACTAATTTTCTTCCACAATTAAAATTTTGTACTCAACTATAAACAATTAAAAACCGGGTGCCAATGAAGCACTTTTCACGCATATTTTCTGATTTTTTAAAACATTTAGATTAAAATTTTTAAGTTGAAATCAATAATGCAGATTAACAGCATAGTGAACTTTGACATGTAATAATTTCAAAATTGTATCTAGTCCCGCAACTGAGATATTACAGTCTAAAAACACGAAAAATTGCGAGCGGCTCTAAACAAAAGTGTCCGCCACTGCATCCCCCATCGCAGATATTCCAATTTAATTAATCTATATTCTTCTAACATATATGTACTAATACTACAACAAAATAAATAATTTCGTACTCAACTATAAACAACTGAAAAACCGGTGCCAATAAAGCACTTTTCACGTGAATTTCACGATTTTTTAAAACACATTTTAAGTCAAATTTCAAAGTTGAAATTCATATTGCAGTTTAACAATATAGTGAACTTTTACATATAATAATTTCAAAATTTTATCTAGTCCCGAAACTGAGATATTAGTCTAAAAACACGAAAAATTGCAAGCGTCTCTAAACAAAAGTGACCGCCACCGCATCCCCCTTCGAAGAAATTTCAATTTAACTTGTCTATATTTATCTACTATATATGTACATAGTCTATAACGAAATAAATAATTTTGTACTCAACTATAAACAATTAAAAAATGGGTGCAATTGAAGCACTTTATGCGTTAATTTCTCATTTTTTAAAACTCGTTTTTAGTCAAAATTCAATGTTGAAATTTAGACTGCACTTTGGGACTCTGGTTGTGTTTTAGGTATAATAATTTGATATTAATTTTTTTTATTATAAATAAAAAATTGTAATTTTTCATTTTATTATGAGTGAAATCTCAAATAGATATGCTATGAACACTTGTTATTTAACCTAAAGTATCTGCAATGTCATATGTTTATGGTTAGCAAAAATTAAGGATGCAACTTTATTTGTTCTTCAGCAATTACTCTAATATAATAGAAAAAGTCTCCAAAGAAAAGAATATGATATTGTGAATACTATTTTTTATAAGTGTGTTTTCGTTTCCAAAGATATATTTTCTTTTGACAAGGCACAGAAATGGAATTACAAGCCAAAGCGTGTATTAATAGGCGGCTCTTTGCAATGCAGTCAATATAAGGATCTGTCAGGCTACTTCCTATGAAGAAGGAAAAATTATGATAAATGCAATGATAGTTCAGGCCGATTTATGAGCTGAAGGAAAAATATTATATTGTCAATAATATAGTGGGAAAGTGTTCTTGGTTTGGCCTTGCCCGGTGTGTTTTGAGGTGTTCCTGTTCCGCATATATAGGAATGGCGTTTGGGTACCTGCTTCGCTGCAGTAAGGATTTTGATACTATTGTTAATATGAGCCATTTATTGTTCACATCGAAATTTTCTATGCACGTCCATTTCGGTCTCTACAGAAATGAATGTACAAAATGAAAGTTTTTTTGCTTGGATGTATAGGAGCTGAGCATTTGTATTTGTGTGCTACTTCAATTATTACTTCCCCATACCATATACGATTTATTATTTTTTGTATCAACCTGTCCTTCACGATAATACAATTTGATTACACGGAAATTACTCTTCTAGTACAATTGTATCTAAGCCAATCACTAAACCATCACTAAGCTACATGGCTCGTGGTCTCCCAACCTTTGGATAAGCCACTGACATCTATTTCCGCGACATTTGTTTGGCGATCAGAATAGAACTAGTGGTGCTACAGAATGGTACAAACGTTCCCGCATTAGTTTTCTTATTCCTTTGTACTCGGTTAGCAAGTGCTTTTTTTTAAAACGTTTCTGTTCGTCCATCTGTGAACACCACTAGCGCCCAAACCATACATAGGACTTTTTGCAAATTGAAGAAACCCTATCCATCTGGATCGAGTCGAAGCTTTGAGATTTTGAAACAATCTTTAAAATTTGGGGGTACTTTACAAGAAGACCCCAGGTCATTTTCAAAACTTTCTCAAACTCTGCTCCAACTTTTTTCTTTAAATTTCTTGTAAGAATAGAGTAAGATATATTTATAAAGATGGCATAGGTAAAATTTTCAGGTTTAACTCTGAATTTTCGAAAATTTCAAAATTTTTCGTGCGTCTTCCTACAACAGGAAAATTCAAATAAAATTTGTTCTCCATAGTGACTTCTTTCAATAAGGTCATGTACATTTTTTGAAAATTTTATTGGTTTTCGAGCAATATTGCGAGTTATAAAAACAATTTTAAAAAATTACAAAAATCAAGGTTTTCTCAAAAAGACTCATAATTTATTTAAACATTTGGTAAGGTTACTGTGTGCTCTATAAGATGACATAAATACCAGAATTGCTCTATTCTTTTAGCGGCAATTTGTCTATATTGTTGAATTTTTCTCTCTCTCTCTCTCTCTCTCTCTCTCTCTCTCTCTCTCTCTCTCTCT
>BOPP01000350.1:308321-337792 GCA_017312745.1 Gryllus bimaculatus | reverse complement strand
TGTGTGGAGCCGCCATAAGATTTTTTATGATTTATTATTATTATTATTATTATTATTATTATTATTATTATTATTATTATTATTGTTGGCGCATACTGAACACGCTACACGATTAACGTGTGTACTTTTTCCAGGATCAACTTTTCAGCTGTTCCCTCAGTTCGACAAGGTTGTTACGCCTTGAAGTGTGAATTAGGATATGATAGGATGATTATGAGGGGTAAAGGGACAATGTCTACGTAGGACACGACTGCTGCAATCGTGTGCGCCCCGGGGCCGACTTCTTTCGTTTCGCGAATCGACCATCGTGGTGCCACGTGCACTTGATTATCGGAGTACGTTACTCTTCTATAGGGGGAATCAGCATTTTATTGGCGATTCCAATTTTCTATCCCAGGCTTGTGTGATGAAAGTGTAATGATGATGCATGATGAACTAGACACACACAACACAACCACGCCCGAGGCGGGCCTCGAACCCGCAATCTTCTGGTCCGATACCGCTACATCACTACTGATGTAGTTATTGTGTTTATGTCTAATATAATTGCCCAGTCTGTTGTTGTAAAGTGTAACACTCTCTATTAGAGTACGTTTTTGGTAAAGTGTGGTTTTAGAGCGGGGAACATGTAGGTTATCTTTTTGACGAGTGTTATAGTTGTGTTCATCAGAGTTTAGAGTAAAATTGTCTTTGAGTCAGTAGAATCTTCATTGTGGAGACCATTATTTCAAATTTATGCATACATTGTAGAGGAAAAATACTTAGTTTATTGAAGAAGGATTTGCTAGACTCCAGCTTATGAGTGCTGCTCATTGTTCCCAGCATTCGTTTGTGGATAATAAATGTGCGAGTGCTTTCAGGGGCATTTCCCCAGAATATTATTCCATATTTTAGGAGTGAGTGCACGACATTTGGTTGTGCTGCATTCTGTTAAATTTTTCTACAAGTATTATCCAATACACTTAAATTAGATACAGGTTTTTTTTGGGGGGGAAGGGGTGTCTAATATCAAAGTTACTAACAGGATTTTAATGAAGTTTATCTTTCAAATAATATACCATCACAAAGTTGACTGTGGACACCTTGGAAATAATTTAGGATGTCGAACAGGCGTCAACCTTCATTTTATGATGACAGAAAATTGTTCACCAGAGCGAAGTTTGGTACCATTGCCTACAGTTCAGAAGGTGGATTATGATACTTCACTTCATGTTTTGAGTAAGAAACTAGTGGTGCTACAGAATGGTACAGACTTTTCCATATTACTTTTTTTTCCTTTGGTCTTGGCTAGCTATACCAACTTGCCACATACTCCTGTAAGCTAACATCTATAGCCACCCAAAGTACATTTGTTTTTGACATTTTCTTAATTTTTCGGTTGCCTAATAATAGAACGGAAATATTTTATGAATATTAAATTACAGTAAAACCTCGTCCTGAATTGCAATTTTCTTTGAAAAATGTGCAGTCGTTTTTAACAAAACGGCGCTTAAGTGTTACTGTAAATTCGAAATTTGAAGCTCTTTTACACAGAAAATTTTTGAGTTTTCGAAAAACTTAATTCGAAGTCATTTGAAGTACTTTAACGCACAAATACAATAGTGTTTACAAATTGATGAAAATGTGCATATTCACGGCGTGAGATATCTTTCAAAACAATTACATTTGTGTTATTTTTTGAAGAAAAAGAAACGAAATGAAATAGACGTCATATTAAAGAGTGCAATTAGCACTATCAATTCGAAAAGTTTGAAGAAAAAGTTCAAGGAAAAAAATTGAAGCCGTTTTTGAGAAAATGGCGTTTGTGTATCTGAATATGCGGAATTTGGAGCTGGTTTTCACACAAAACGGTTGAGTTTTCGAGAATATACGACATTATTTAAAGCACATGTACTCATAAATACAATAATATGAACAAATTGCCGCTAATATAAATATTCACGCCGTGAGACAGACAAGTAAAAAACATTTCATTTTTGTAATTTTTGAAAAAACAAAAGAATAGAACAATATGACGTTTATGTCATCTTATAGAGTACTTTTAACACTATCCCTACCATAAGTTTAAAAAAAAAATTTGAGTCGTTTTTGAGAAAATCTTGGTTTTGTAATTTATAAATTGCAAATATAGCATCCAATATTGCACGAAAAATGCTAAAAGTTTCATACAAATGGACATGACCTTAATGACGGAACTAATTATGGACAACAAATTTCATTTGTTGGAAAATCTTTATCGTTATAGGAAGACGCCGAAAAAAATCAAAATTTTGCAATTTTCTGGATTGCACCTCCCGATTGCAAATGCGAATAATCGGTGCCTAAATGTCGGCGGCCAGCATCCGAAGCCGTTCTCCTTGGCTGGGCTTGATGGATGGGCAACCGCTCGGGAAACCCAAGTTGCTGAATTCCCTGGCTGAAGGGCAAAAGAGAAAAAATGCCATTTCACGTTTTTTAATGGGTCTTACTCAGCTAAGAAATTTATCAAAAGCAAGTATTCGTTAAGTAATTTTCACTGCATGTGTTAAGTAAATATCCCGACCTGTTTAGTGAAAATTACTATTCGTGCATTAGTATACGTAACTAAACAACAGCTTCATAAACGTGACTAAGCACTTAGTTTTCCCAAAATATACTAAACCGTACAGTTCAATCTGCTATGTTATTATCAGTATGAACTAAACATTTCCCTCCGTGTTATTTTTTCAGGGCAATTTTATTCTATACTTCTACTTAAAAAAACCAATGATTAAATTCCTCGAAAACAAAATACTACAAGAAGCCTCTCTTCAGCATTTCACTAGCGCCAGATGGCGCGCCTAGCGCCGCATGGTTCCGTGAGGGTGGTCCACAACAATCCACGTTCAAAGATGCTGCACTGACTGTCACCTGTCTCAAAGTTGGGTGTAGAACTTAACATCGGCGTTGCCGTCTATTGTGGTTTATGATCACATTTGAAGACGCTTAAAGTGACGAAATTTCCTTAGTTTTAAAACATACTCAAATTTTACATATTGCATTGAATATTGTGACCGATGTATCCTAAAACGCGACCGACTGACTTTGCATGCTGCATTTTTGACAAGTTATAATACATTTTAATGTGAGTCCACTTTTTCTAAACCCTAATTTCATAAAAACATTTGACAGCAATCCAAGTGCATAATTTCACATTATTCATTAATATCGTTTTTCATGAAAAGAAGTTTCGGGAATTACTTGTTCCCATCTTTAAGGTTATACATATTTTATTAACATGTTACATTAAGATTTCAACACATGTTATCGAGAACATAAGCTGGGACATGCCGAGTTTCAAGACAAAAATCTACAGTTGACATCACTCAGCGAAAAGCTAGGTTTCAGAAATACATATGCAATTACCCTGCAAAAATCTTTTCTAAAATTGGCCTGGACCCGTTGCTTCCGCTCTGTTATTCTACCGTGAGCCACGTCTCGAAGGCGCTACAGCGCTCAATACAACAAAACTTCTTGGAAAATTAGCGCCAACAACATTGAAGTGGGCGCCGCCATTTCCGAGCCCCCACGCGGTACATTGAAGCAAGCCCTCAACACATTGAAGGAGTCTGAGGACGCAGACACGATGCATTGTCTCCACGCGCGCAACCCGTGCACGCATAGAACGTTATGCGCTCCATAGAACGTTATGCGCTCCAACTATCGGCACGAGCTTTCGAATTATTTTTTCTGACTTTTCCTAAAAAAATTGTGAAGAAAAAATAGTACACCCTCCTCACCTGTAAAGAATACCCCTCTACAGATGAAAATAAGACTATGAAAATTACGAAAATAATTCAAACTATCAGAAAAACATTTTTTGATATTTTCTGAGCGCCAAACGCAAAAAAAAATAATTTTTTTTTGAAAAAAATAACAAAAAATATATGTATATCTTAAAACCCTGGAACAAAAGACTCGACAAGAAACTCAAAAGTTCCTCTGAAAACACAAAATGTTGTGGATTTATTTAAGATTTTTTCAACAGCTGGGCTGCACATAAAAAAATAAAAACATTTTTGCCATTTTCCCGTCTTTAAAATCACATTGATTTAAAATATACTTTGAAAATGTCTGCAACAGTTATCTGCATTTATTTTAGAGTTTATTATTATGTATACATTGTTCTAGCACCCAGTAACGGTATAACTTTGTTATAAATAACAAATGTTTATGTTTTTAAAACTTTCTAATCCTTTTTACATCATACGCTAAGGAAAGACAACACTTGATTTTAATCTTTAGGGTCATTTAAGGAGTCTACTATAAACACAAAATTTTGACAACACAGCTGCTCTTGTAACGAGAATTTGTGCAAGTCTGTTACTTTCACGTATACGTAAGTATATAAGGAGTAATATACGTAGTATAGGAAAAGTTATGTAATGCTGCAGAAAATGGATTTCGTAATTTCAACGGATATACATGTTTTGGGGTCCCCAGATACCGAAAAAATGTGTTGTTTCTTTTTGAAACGTCCATCTGGTGTCTGTAAACACTACTAGCGCTTAAACCATGCGTAGGATTTTTTCAAATTGAAGAAACCCCTGTCCAAAGCTATGAGATTTTGGACAACATGCTTTAAACTTTGGGGGTACTTTACATGACGCCTCCCGGACATTTGCAAAATTTTCTCAAAAACGGCTCCAACGGCAGGAAAGAACTTATCGTAAAGTTCTAACTAGAATGAAAGAACATGAAAAACATTACGGAGATTCCTCAAACACAAAACTCTGTATACAATCTTCGCATGAAATTGGACCATTCTTTCAATTTTCAAATCCGATAATTTTTTATATAGGACCCGGATATATCCACGATTAGTTTCTGAAACTTTACATATTAAAATGAATAATTCTATTAATACTGCTGTTGAGAATCATCATTTTACAAAAATTTACGATGCTATGCTTGATATATGTCAAACATTGAAAAAATGGTTCTCCCTTCTTACTTGTGCTTCCGAAACCACCACCCCCTCCCCGTTTTCTTGTCTTATCTTCCCCTGAGTCTCAGAACTCATTATTTCAACGTATGAAATTGATTTTGTGTGTCTAGTGGCTGTTAGCTGTAGAATGTCAATGTAAAAACCATCTGTTTTGTGAGCGCTCATGTGTGTGGAAAGTTCTTTCCTGTCTTAATTTCTCAATTTTAATATTGTATTGTAAATACAATATTGCCGATACCTTTCAATTTTTCTCGTGCTTTGAGCAGACTTCTTAATCAAATATTAGGCAGGCGACTAACGTACCGCCACTGCGAGTCTCAAAGAAAGCACGAGGAATGGATGGAAGGTAGATGGCGGTTTGCCCTATTCCACAAACAAAAAGCGATCGCGAAAATGCTCTTGTGGCTCAGTGGCCAAGTCGCTTGCCTTTCACCACCTCCGGGTTCGATTCCCGTAGAATCCCCGTACAACCTCAAGTGAAATCTGTTACGACAAAACGGGTCTGCACAGGGGCTAGTCCAGCCAATGTCTCCTTTAGTGCCCTAAACCCTACCCCAATCCTATTTCCGTCCCGACTCTGGCCACTGTGTAGTGACGCCGGGGCGCGTAGAAGAAGGCGCAAACGCGGAGATGCTACTTGGAGGTCCTCTTGACAACTGACTGGGACAAGTGACATGAAATGAATTAATGGAGGATTACTCCAAAAGCGCTCAACGCCCTTAAAAACCCTCCTAATCCCAGTTCCCAGCTTCAACTTCAAAAATTCTCTCTATGCAATGTCGGGCTGTTCCGCGAGTGGGATTTCTGACGATGAAGACCCTTTCTTTTCTGTCGCATTTCACTTTTCTGTGTGTTTTTAAACAATTTCTATATTTGACACAGCTCGCTTTTTTTGACAACTTTTTCAAATCGATAGGAGAGTTCGTTCATCTCTGCCGTTCAGTCTGGTGGTGACCTGGCAACGGAAGTTCTTAGCAGTAATACGCATCAAAAATACGATGTGATAACACAGCATATTGGTGGTGTTTATTACAACAGTTCAATTTTCGTTTTGAAATCAGTTCCATATCAGAATCGATATTGTGATAAGTTTACTATGTGCATGTTTGCAGCTTCTCATATGTGCAAAAAAATTATATTCAAATGCGGAAAACAGCGAAAGCATAAACTGACGAATCCCAGACGGCCCTACAGAGAAACGTGCTCACCAACTGCCACCACGCAGAGCGCAGCGCAGAGAGAATTCTGCCCATTGAGAGATAGAAAAAGAGAGAGAGAGATAGAAAAAGAGAGAGAGAGAGAGAGAAAAAGAGAGAGAGAGAGAGAGAGAAAAGAGAGAGAGAAAAAGAGAGAGAGAGAGAAAGAGAGAGAAAAAGAGAGAAAGAGAGAGAAAAAGAGAGAGAGAGAGAAAGAGAGAGAAAAAGAGAGAAAGAGAGAGAAAAAGAGAGAAAAAAAGAGAGAGAGAAAAGAGAGTGAAAGAAAGAGAAAAAGAGAGAGAGAAAAGAGAGTGAAAGAAAGAGAAAAAGAGAACCAGAGAGAAAAACAGAAAGAGAGAGAGAGAACCAGAGAGAAAAACAGAAAGAGAGAGAGAGAACCAGAGAGAAAAACAGAGAGAAAGAGAGAGAGAACCAGAGAGAAAAACAAAGAGAAAGAGAACCAGAGACAAAGAGAGAGAGAACCAGAGACAAAGAGAGAGAAAAACAGAGAGAAAGAGAGAGAATCAGAGAGAAACAGAGACAAAGAGAGAGAGAAACAGAGAGAAAGAGAGCGAGAGAAACAGAGAGAAAGAGAGCGAGAGAAACAGAGAGAAAGAGAGAGAATCAGAGAAAAAGAGAGCGAGAGAAACAGAGAAAAAGAGAGCGAGAGGAACAGAAAGAGAGAGCGAGCGAGAGAAATAAAGAAAGAGGGAGAGAGAAACAGAAGGAGAGAGAAACTGAAAGAGAAACAGAAGGAGAGAGAAACTGAAAGAGAAACAGAAGGAGAGAGAAACAGGAGAGAGAAACAGAAAGAGAGAGAAACAGAAAGAGAGAGAGAAAGAAAGAGAATGTAAGTGAGCAAGAGAGGAGGAGAGGAGAGAGAATGCATGTAAGTGAGCAAGAGAGAGAGCAAGTGAGAGTGAGTGAGAGTGAGAGAGAGAGAAAGAATGAGTCAGAGAGAGAGAGAGTGTGTGTGTGTAATCATTATTTTGGATCACTTCACATGGTCAATCATAAATAAAAACAACTGAAGCTCAAAAAATTGTCTTGCCAGTTTATTTACATTTAGAATAGTTAAAAGAACCAGAATCTGTAATCCATTTACTGAAACGAAGTTCTCAATGGAAAATTATTACTTGACGTAGGCTGATACAGAATATCTAGGAACAAATTCATTCAAATGTGCAGTTGTAAAATGAATGTTGAATACACCACCAAGAATCTGTTATCTCGAGAAGAAAACAGTGAAAGTTTTTTCCATTTGGGAAAAAATCAGAAACTTGACATTAAAAAACTTGACATCCACTACTTTTCTTACCATTACCAGTCCTGGATTTCTGCTGTTTATAACAACAATTACACAAAGTCCATTTTACTATAAACATGCAAAGTACTAGTACATAAAGTCATACAAATACATGTCCTTTGAATACATCAATGTCCATAAACAAGCCAAATACAAAAAAATATTACAATCTGTACAAAACTTGCCAAAACAATGGGAGGGGCAGGGGAAGCAGCAGGAGCAGCCACAACATTTCAACATTTCAACATTTCAGCACTAATCACAAGAAGAACAGGGGCGGGAGGTGGCAGGCAGAAAAGAATCCAGGGTGGATGGCCTCCTCGAGCAATTGGCTTTGGCCCTGGCTGCAAGCCTTGCACTTTCACTCAACCATGGCCCATGGAAACAACTCAACTTGCTCAACAAAAGGAGAGCTGGAGAGTTGTTCAAGTTTTTGACACATCACAAATTGACATGGAAATGATTGTCATTACTACATTTCTGAAAAGGCAAGTAAAGGCATTTTATTCACTTGTTATCTCTTTTGTCCTCCCAATGGATATTACCCACAATCTTTCTTGCATGAAGCTAAAACTTCTTTTTTTCAGATCATTGAGAACAACAGACTATTCATTATAACATTCACACTATCCTAAAAACAAAATAATAGAATATCCTCATTCAACTTAAGTTAATTTACTACGGGTGAATACAATTTCGATCTTTCAATAGCATGTTTAGTCTTGTAGCAAGTATTTCAAATAGTAATTATAATACCATTTTGTAACTATTATAATAACAATGATATATATAGTAATTGGAATATTTTCTCAATAATTCACTTTGAAAACCAAGTAAAATTGTTTAACTGTCATAAAAAATCTAGTCAATCACAAAATAGTAGTAGTAATAATAATAGTAATAATAATAATAATAATAATAATAATAATAATAAGTTAACATGTAAACATTTAATGGCAATTTTATCAGAGAGGCGATTTCTTAAAATGCGTCACGCTGCAACTTCTTTGATAAAGTCCAGGCTTTGCTGCATGGGAGCACGCCGAGGACAGAGGGCAAGGACACAACCGAAATGATAAGATTGATGAAATGATATGATAAAAGGAGTCAGATGTGTAAGGAACGGTGGTAACTAATTATATTGTCATTATGATATTATAATACAAAATAAGGGAAAGAAATTAAAGCATTTCCTTAAAAGTATACTAATGTCAATTTTTAACTCAGTCATCCTGGAGTAATTTAGCACTTTTTAACTAAACATTCAATTAAATATGTTTAAAGTACTCACAAGGTTGTCCTTTCTCCCTTCTTTGTCTGAGCTTCAGTTTGTTGCTACCAACAGCATCTTGAACCAAAGTATAAGTATATTCACCATCGTAGGAAGTGTACAGACCAGGTACAGCATCTTTCACCTAGAACAGGCATGGAAAATTCACAATAATTCATTCCATCATCCTTGCATTTCAAAAACATCACATTAAGATTGTTAGCATTACCTGAGCATACTCAGACCCTAGATCCACATTCTCAGGAGTAGCAAGAGGAGCGTGACCGAACGAAGGTTTGCTCAGTTTTGCTTTTGAATTCTCTCTTCCTCCAACATTCATTCGAGCAATTGCATCCGTTACAATTGAGAAATCTTTTAAATTCAATTTACCGGGTTGCTAAAAAAAAGGTTCCTTTATTATGTTGCCAGTAATCAGCAGACAAGCAAATAATAATTAAATACTATCATTTTTTTTCATGAGCTGATTTCAAGGGCTCCTTAAGAGGGTACATTCAAGCAGAGGTGGTGAAGTGGGAGGAAAAGACAGATTGGGCATCAGTGATTGACATCTCTCTATCAAAAAAATTAACAACTTATAACTACAATGTGGGTCATTCCATTTTGTTTATCTTCATTCTTCATGCCAATTCTTTCTTATATAAAAATGCTGATCACTATAAGGCTGTTACATTGCCAAAATTGTAATGTTTGATTCCATAGTTCAAGTTGGCATACCATCTCTGGGAAACAGAAGGTCCTGGCCTTGGATTCAGGTGGAATAAAATATTTGTACTTCATAAGAATCCATTTTCATTATTATACAAAATAAACAGGTAATTTTTATAATTTGAAATGAGTCTTAGTGGGCATAAAAAACGTTAATCTCATCTCAGTACCATTTAGGTAACAAGCACATAAATTAAGTGCATTTGGGAATGAGCAAAAGAAGAGGATGTACTTAACAGAAATAAATAACCGTCAGGCTTTCTAAATCTAAATCTAAATTGAAAATTCAATAGAATGTGGTCCAGAAAATATCAGAGGCAGGGCCACCGGAGCCAGTCTAACTGCAAACAGAACCTTTGCTTTTGGAACACAAGGTCACGTTCTGTCCATTTACACAAAAAGATCAGAGACGGTTTTATCATTTCTTTTAGCTGTCCTTCTTAAATTTGTTTTATTAGTTCAAATTTTTGAAATAAGAATTACTCTATATTATTGGTCGTAAATAGAGATATGGGTTACCGGGAGTCATTGCGCTGACTACGCATCATCCATGCAAGCCGCTCTGGTAAACAGAAGGGGCAGCCCAATCGATCAGTCTTAACTCTTCATGAGCTGCAGCGCCAAAGATGATTGTTATGTATTATTTAATTTAACATATTTTTTACGGGTTAAGAAGAAAATTCACAATGTCAGAACAGATAATTGCCATCTTAACTGCCAGGTTTAATTAAACATTGCTTTGTTTCCTGATTAATTTTCTTCCTTGTGCATAATAACAATTATAATAATTTAAGATATAATTTGTACATTAGATCTCAATGGCAATATTACTTTGCTTAAATGTTTTCAAAATGTTTAAGTTATTAGATCAAAACCAGAGGTCATTAATGCATGTTGTAATAAATATTGCATGAAAAACAATTTTTCTCTGCGAAACCAATATGACTAATTATATCCCTAGCTCAAAATCTAATTTTTGCAATATTATTGTTAAAGACAAGGCAGAACTGCAAAACCTAGCACAAAAAATTTGGGTGGTGTTCTGAAAGCCATTACAAAAGAATTCATTTTTGGCAGCAAAACAACTCAATTAAAAATGTTTAATGTTTTAGAAAATGTGAAGATATTAATTCTCTTAACATGAACTGCATATATACCTATTTACCCTTCAAATTAAAATGATTTTTCTATTGTGGTCGAATGCTTGTGAGTTTGATCTGAAGTAAATTAACACTCTGAAACAAACAGGACATCAGTCCTGATCTAATATTCTCCTCAGACCCTGATAATAGAGTGTAACCTGCAGTGGATAAGTTGACCTTAATAAATTATTTCCTCTACCTAATTATACCAAGCAGAGAAGCTTTTAATATTCTCTGAAATTATATAACTTAAACAGTATGTAACAATTACCATGGAAAAAACGGTTGGCAATTCCTTACTTCCCTTCATATTTAAGAAAAATAACAATATAAATTAAAGGGGGGAAAAAAAAAAGAAAAAGAAAAAGAAAGAAAAAAGAAGAAAAAAACCCTAACCAATAGAAAGAAACATTTGATAACAAAAATTTCATTCCCTCAAACTGTTTTCCAGTCTTATCCTAAAAGTAACAGAATTGAAATTTTTCATGGTCAGTGAGGGTTTTGGAGAGTATCTATGGGTGAATGTGATGACAGGAGCTGTCAAGGTGACTAAGCTACTTGTGTCAGCTGTGGCCCTTTGTTGAGACTAGACCAAGTGAACTGCTATTTGGTCACCTAGTCATGCATCTAGCGATCATGCATGAAATGAACCGCTATTAAGTAACATCTTCACGAATTAAGTAAACCACCATTAACAAGGTTGTCTTATGCCCAAGGTGGGGGTGAATCTGATCACATATTTATTTGTGCTTTTAAATCGAAATTAGCCTTCTGATGTTTGAATACGATCATTATTTGGGTTTTAAAAAAATGTATTGTGTGATCACTGCAAGAAGAAAAGGTTCTTCACATTTATTCACACTGTAAAATCAACATATAAACTGACTTATTGTTGTCATTAAAGTTTTGGAAAAGATAAAAAAACAAAGTAATTAATATACATACATATAACATTTATTATCAATTTCAGAACTTGTAATTTCATTCACTGTAGATATAAAATTTGAATGAACCAAGATTAAACATTGCAAGATCAAGCCAGTCACTCCGGTTTCCATTGTAACCTGCACCAGTCGCTGCCTTCAGTCGAAGTATCGTAAAAATGTTTTGCCTCATACTGTTTAGTATAGGGTGGAAGCAGAGTGCAATCAGCTGCAGCTGCGATCATTACACTGATAAGGGTCTTAAAGAGTTGATTACAAACTACTCAGGATGTCTTGCTTCTCGCTCCACAATGATTTTTACTTGACCAGGGCCGTCACTTAGTGGGAGGAATTTCGTCCACGGATACTTCAAGGTTCTTAAAATAATCTCCTCATAATAGCACGGATTATTGCTGCTCTTGTTCTTTTTACGTTTTCTCCCATGCTGATAGTGTGTTCTTTATTTATGAACAGAAATCCTCTCGCGCTTTCAGGACCTGGACAATTGTCGTTAAAATTGCTTTTCATCCTGACATTCTCTATTCAGATCACCTTGAGCACTATATTTTACATCTGAGTTCCATTTAGGAAATCTCCATTTTGCACAACAAAATTTACTTGACCAGGCTTTCCTCCTCAAAAAAGTTAAGGCTGCTTGGTTACTTATTTTATTTGTTCTTAATATTAATGACGTTCTTCAGAAGCATTTCTGATACTTCACATACCTCACTTAACTGCTTTTGCAGAATGAAAAAAGTATCGTGGATTCTAGTGGCATTTACATGTTTGTCTTACAATCTTCTTTAAAGTCCCTGGGTTCAAATTCACCCTACATAATTACTGAAATCTATATTTGTATGAAAGAGGTTTGGTTAGAAAGTAAACGTGTAAAAACTCACCGATCTGAATACAGAAAGAAGTAAATAAAATATAAGCTATATTTTATGAAAGCTGAGAAATACTGAAGCTGTTCTAACAATGGCAGTGATTATACAGCTTATTCGAACAAGGGCATTGTTGCAGGTAATTTATTCAAAAATCACAAATTACTATCGCTTTTGTTGTTATTTGCTTTTGGTGTTTGAAGTTATATGTCTAATGACTTCTGTTCTCGGTTATATGGACAAATGTTTAATGATTCTGAGATGGCTGTGAAATATCAGTGTCAAAGAACTAAACCGCAAAGCTATAATAAACAATGTGATTACTCCATATGCCACTGACATAGTTATTGAAGCTTTAAATGATATATCTTATTTTGGATGGGGGATTGTCAAGGAAACCATGAAGAAATATTTTTACATCTCTGAAAACTGAATTAGTCAACAATCATTTGATAGGTATTGGTTGTTTTGCTTATATTGTCAATAATTGTTCCCATCATGGGTGTGATTTGTTAAAATATGACCTTGAGAAAACTGTAATAAAAGAATACAAATTTTTCTCAATACACACTGTGCACACAGACAAATTCAAAGAATTTTAGAAATTTGTTGAATTTAAATACAAACAACTACTTTCACTCACCACTACAAGGTGGTTAAACCTCCTTCCACCCATGGAGAGAATATTAAATCTGTTTCCAGCCCCAGCAGATGTCTTACTTCCATTCACCACAACAGACCCCACAAATGATTCTAAACTTTCTTAATGATGAACTGGCTGAATCATACTTGTTTCTGATACTCTCCTTGATGTCAGCATTTTAGAAAAAGGTAAATCCGTACAAAATGAGGAATACTCAGTTTTAGGGAGAAAATTGGTCAAATAGGCTCAAGACATGCTAGTGACCCCAAAAGAACATTCCGTGCTGGGAACAAAAGCAGGAAAGTACGAATGTGGTTGTGGAGCATGTGAAGGAGGAAGGAGCAGGAAGAAGAGGACGAGGACGGAGGAGAGGGAGGACGGAGAGGACGGAGGAGAGGGAGGACGAGGAGGACGAGGACGGAGGAGAGGGAGGACGAGGAGGACGAGGACGAGGACGAGGAGGACGAGGAGGACGAGGACGAGGACGAGGAGGACGAGGAGGACGAGGACGAGGAGGAGGACGAGGAGGAGGAGGAGGAGGAGGAGGAGGAGGAGGAGGAGGAAGAAGAAGAAGAAGAAAGAAGAAGAAATGATTATATCCAATCTGCATTACCTACAGGAGAGAGGTGTCACCATTGATGACTTTGATTAGTATCAGGGCTTGAAAGTATTTCTTTGTGGACAAAATGAATAACTTGATCACTTAGTGCTAACACAAAGAGTGTATTTCTTTGAGAACATTCAAACCTTAGACAGTTTTACTGAAGTTTTAAAAATTTGCCAATTTTATTTTGCAATTCCTGGTTCTAATTCTGGTTTTGAGAGAGTGTTTCCTTTAATCAATTCACAATGGACTGAAGAAAGAAATAGAGTGCTTATTACATCAATAGATAGTATCATTACTGTGAATACTATCTACATCATTTGCACTGCAATTTAATAAATGTATTATTTCTAAGATGGATATGCTGAAAAAAATTTCATCAAGTGAATAGTATTATTTAGGCAGCAAAGGGAGTAAAAAGGTATTATGAGTTTATATTGTTTGTATTTATACCATTTAATTTATTTCCATTATTATTACTTTTACTATGTTTTTTTGTAAAAAAAAATTGAATGGGAAAATATTATATGTTTCTGATTATTTATTATATGCATGCAGTGTTGGGGAGTAATTGAGTATCAATAATTCACTTACTTGTAGTGATTACTTAGTCAACAAAATTTAGCATGTAATCCTTACTTTTAGCAGAAAGTATTTTTTACTCATAATTTACTTTTTGATATACAAATATTAAAAAGAGTTATTATGTAATAATCATTACATCACATGTAATCAATTTTTTTTTAATTATGACTATTTAGTTCTTTTTTTTTTTTTAAGCAAACTACCTTGTTTGTTGGGAACTAAATGAGTAAGTAAATGGGTAAGTTCATTTAGTTCACACACTAGACTGAAGGAGAGGCCCCAGTCATGGTATAGGAGAATTTTCATGGCTCCAGTGCCCCTGCTGAGAGTTGTTTTTATTTAATTTAATTTATTTATTTTCTTTACTTTCTCACCTCTCACTCTTACAAAGGTACATTGTAAAAATAGAAAGTTACATAATCATGTGGTGAAAAACAGGGAATGTTCAGCAGAAAAACTTTTAAACTGATATTTTTATTTTTGAAGGTACTTTACACAAAGCCTAAAAAACATTTTCGAAGTTTTCTAACACATTACACTAAACTTTTGTGATTAAATTTTATCCTGGGATAGTGTAAGAGATGGTTAAGAGATTGTCGAAGGTCTTAAGTTGATTGAAATCCCAGAATTTTTTAATATTGCAAAAGTGCAATTTTTTGGGGCATCTTACTATATCTATATTATTGAAGATAGAGATTCATTTCCCTTAATGAAATCTGTTCCTTAAAGTCAGATCTTTAAATACATTCATATTTAATTTTTTCGAAAATATGAATAGTTTTCGTGTAATTTGGGGTGAAATATAGGATATTTTAATTTCCCTAACATTTTTTAAACAATGTGAGTGGCCCACATTTGATGGAACATGATAGATATCATGTTCGTAAAATCTCATAGTATGTGAAATAACACTTATTAAATTAAGTCTAAAATATTAGTACCATTATGTGTATATTTCTCATAGTTTGCTTACAATTGCATCTTGAATAATGTGCAAAACTTCTCAGTTAGTGCATTGAACTGAATTTTGTTTACGATTTGTTTCAGCTTATCCCAGCACTTTGCAGCGGAATGGTCAGTCGAATGGGAACCCGTTGCAAAATATACTTGTTCAAGATGTTGCTCACAAATTATTTTTAAGTGTGTTGAGGGATAATATTGTAGCAAAGTCTCACTAGTCCACCATAAATGAATATTGTCATATTGATACTTGTGGTGAACGTCACTGCACCGACCGACCAACCGACACAGACCGACCGACCGACACAGACCGACCGACACAGACCGACCGACCGACCGACCAACAGACCCCTTTTCAATCATAGATCACAATTATAGATTTGGATAAACTCCATGGCTCTTGTCCCCCAGGGAAGGAGTAAGTAAGATCATAAGTTTATTTATCTGCGATTTTGCTTATTCTGGCAATCATAAAGTAGTGAAATTACAATTGAAATATTTTAATATGATACATGTATATTGTAAATTTCTGATAGAAGCACTTTCAGCTGTGGGAGAGATAATAGTTGAACAAAACAGATCATGGTGGTATTAGTTCTGGATAAAACCCTATGTAGGAAGCTCATGAAAAAATTGGTCTTGTCAGCAGAGGTTTTCAATGGAAAATACGGTCAGCTCCCAATAATATTTTTGGAATTAGTGAAAAAGAAAAAAAAGGTATATTTAAACTTAAATTTATTTCCAATCCACCTTTCAAAGTAAATCTTCAGACACGAAGTAACTAATTACTTCAAATCAAAAATGCAACAGACCTAAAGAAAACATAATGGAAAAGTGTACCTTAAGGGTCTGGCTGCTTCCTTTAGGTCTTGATTTAGAAGATGATATGTGCCTCCGACCTGTTGTAAATGCGTGCTGCCGGTATGATGTCATCCACAAACCATCATCTCGATCTAGAGAGAATACGATAAAATAAATTTTCTAACATTAAAAATATGCTCTTTGTGTTAGTGGAAGATGCAAAAAGATTCAAACTACTTTCTCAAATGCAAACAATATACAAGATGAAACACAATTCTCTTTATCCTAACTAAATCAAGAAAGAAAAACACTAATAACCATGGCAAACACCTACTTAATCCTTTAAACATTTAGAAAAAAAACTCCATAAAACTGAATTTCAAAGTACTCTTAGACTGAAGATATTCTAAGAATATTACCAAGTGAATAATTTATTTACTATATATTTCTTATCCATAATCAATATAGAAAACTACTTCATTTTTATTGTCACTTTTAATTAATGATACACCATTTAACTAAGCAAGTTTTAAAATGTCTCTCGAGGTATATATTTAGAAAACATAATTTAGGACATTATTGTACAGTCCCTGTTTTGACAGCATATTCCTCTACATTCTTCTAATAACATGAAACATTGCTAATTACAATTTTGACAAGTCCCTATTTTGACACTTCCCACACTCCTTTGTTACTGTATTCCCCTACATTCATCTGATAGAGTATAACAATGCTAATTATCTAATGACATCTTCCTCATAGCATTTGATTTGTAACTTCTAGTTCTTATTAACTGGCATTTATATTACTTTCTTTTCTCTCTTTTATACAATCAAGTTTGGCTACTCAATTTACAAAGGAATACAATATCAAGAAACATACAATGCATTTGTATAAATTATAGTAGTCTTCAGTATGGAAGTACTACATAGTTTACCGACAAGTTTACCTAAAATTTCTATCTATCTTATTCATTCTTTTTGTTCAGCTTTCCTTTGAAATGTGTTTGTTGTGAAAACATCACAGAGGTCTTCTATAGAAGAAAGTGACAGGATCTGAATTTTAAATACAGACACACATTCTTCTCTCATTTCCATGAACTCATTGTAATTTCTGTGAATAATATTCTTCCAAAATTTCACAGGCTTTTCGATAATTTTCTATTGCATATTGCTTCATAACGCAATCTTCAATATTGTTGACATTATTGATCATTCCCATAATTTACCATTTTTATCACTATCCACAACACTAAAATTTAAGAACTTGCTATAAAGCAAGGCTACAGAAATTCTCATTAGCAAGAACTCACTATGAATTTCACTGTAACCCAAAGAAGATTTGGAAATATGGAAGTAAAAGGAAGGAAATATGGAAATAGGGATATATATCATAATAGGAAAACAAATTTTTATAAAATGAATATTTATTATTTGGGTGCCTTAAAATTCATGTTATAGAAGATTTACTGCACTGTTAAGAAATTTGAAGATCTCCATACATTTCTTACTTTTTTTGTACTGCATTGATGTGTGTCAATAATTGCACTGGTAAACACGTCTGGCTCATGATACTTTCTTTGTGATACTGAAGTAACAAGTTACGCTGATTTTAAAAATGAAATCAAGATTCTTCCATCACCTAGAGGTTTTGTGTCATGAAAAATAAGTATTTTCTATTGCATACTTTCTAGCCAAGAACTAGACTATTTTTTAAAAGGCATTATTCAGACATAGGTTATGAAGACAATATTTCTGAATTACCAAGATAAAAGGAACAACCAGAAAATCCACACACATGGTAAAATAACAAAATTTGCCATTTGTCAAGCGATGAGTGCCTCACAGTGAAGAGCTTACTTGTACCTCAATCCCCAACAGAAAATGTAGATGAGGCAGCAACCAAACTGCTATATGAGAAGCAAGATTCTACTTTATAGCTTCCTATGAGCATTATCTGATAACTCAGGAAACGATCAGGTACAGGATTTGAAATTGTCTAAAAGCAGGTTGAGCTTTTATGCTCTAGACTGAGTAATGGAATCTCCTATTTTTGTACAACAAATACTCTTTATTCTTTTTTTGTTATGTAGTAAACTATGAATATAGTGAACTTGGATGCAGGAAACTATCAAGTGGTTCACATACATTGCTAAAAAGCCCTAGATGCTGTGATTATAAGGGATGCAGTTCAAGTTTTTTGGTTAGAGTATAAACAATTAGTTTACTGATATTTCAGAATCTTTTAATTCCATCATCAAGACTAATGTACAAAAATCAACAAGGCACGAAGAAATCAATATACTTCTTTGCACACAGAACAAGACGGAACATGAGAAAACTTCTAAGAAATTTTGAGACTTGTTGAGAAAATGTTATTTTTTATATTTTTGCATTAATTTAAAGAAGAAATTAAGTGAAACTACATTTTTTACATTAATTTTTTGTAATTTCCAAAAATACAGAGTTCGCTAAAACTGCGGCTGGCCCTACTTCTCATACCGTTCATTGATACATACAAGAAGAAAATTGAGTAAATAATTGTTTAAAATTTTGTCCATATTTCACGCAAAATCACGCGAAAACTACTTCCACTTTCGAAAAACTTTTTGTGATCTAATTTGAAGAGGTTTTTGATCAACAGATTTTATAAAGCAAAAAATCGATCTTCATTATTATAGTAGTAGGAAGACGCTGAAAAAACAGCTTGTGCAATTTTCAAAAAATCATGGATTTGAAAGAAAATTAGGTCTACGCCATTTTTAAAATCTTTTACGCTATCAAAGGACAAAGTTTAATAAAAAAATTGTCATTTAAAAAAATACTTCGAAACTGTTGAGGTTTTACGCAAAGTACCCTACAAAAATCAAAACATCTGTTTCAAATTCGTAGGGCCTAGAGTTCGGATCGATTGGGGTTATCAGTTTTGAAGTAAGCTAGCGTTGATCATTAGACGGTGTCTGTGAACGGGCAGACGTTTTGGCGTGGATCGATTTTTAAGTATCCAAGACCCACAAATTACATTGATTACACATTACACTGATTACACAATGTGACACAGGAAGTAATTTACTACATACAGGAACATTTATCCACATTTTCGTTATATTTACTGCGCCAGAGAGTAAAATCGATTGACGGCAAAACGCCTGTCAGTGTGTGTGGAGTGCGTGCACGCGTATGAGGGGCGTGCGCTCGCGCGCGTACGTGTGGAGCGTGCGTGCGACTATTTTTTAAATTAAAACATTGTTCTTGGAAAGCGTGGAGAACGCTTGAAATAATCGCAGGGCTAATTTTCGTAAAAATCTCGGACTTTTCGAAAACTGAAAAAGTTCGAATTTTTTTTGGTGCCTTCCTACAACTACAATATTGAAGATGAATTTTTTTTTCTTTAAGGAATTATGTTGCTCGAAAACCAAACTTGATATAAGGTCTTATACAATCCTTGGAAAATGTGAGTAGTTTTAGCGTAATTTTGTCAGATATTTAGGCAATATTTAAACAGTTATTTTTTCACAAACTAGTAATTTTCGCGTAATTTCTGCTTAAAGGTGGGGCAATTTACATCAAAAAATCCTCAAAAACAACTCCATTTTGTTTCTTTTATTTTTCTTCTTCTATGGACAATGTAAAGACTTGAAAAAATGTCACAAGTTTCATTATCATTGAGCACTGTATTTTTCGAAAATTGCAAGTTAGAAACAATGCGAGAAAGTATGTTGAGTTGTAATTGAGTTACAGAAACAGGTTTATTTTGTTCTCCAGAGTAATCAATAAAGTTAAGCCCAAGTTTCTTTGGTAATATATGTTAGGGCTCTCAAATAAGCTCTATTTTTATAAAGTTAAATTCATTTTATGAAATTATCTTTTTGTATTTTATTTATTCTTGTGTGATGTTTCTTTATATTCTTAATTACTGTTACTTTTCAATTAAAATGTCACAGGTTGTAGATGTTTATTCTTTATTGTAACATTAAAGTTTCACATAGAATGACTTTTCTATTTATTTTTAAAAGCTTTTTCCTTCTTGGATTTTCAAAACACATGCAATTTGAGTTGGACAACTGCTCAATGTATATTGATAATAATTGCTCAAATGTTTACAAATCTGAAATTAAAAAAATACACCCTGAAAGTTAAAATTATTCTGTACTAAAACATACAGCATTGCATATTTACTAAATACAATTAACACTCTGTAGGTCCTGGTTTGAGAAAATATGTTAAAAATAAATAAATAAATAAATAAGTAAGTAAATAAATAAAAGCAAAATTCTCAAATTAAAACAGTTACATCACAAGGAAATTAAAACATACATTATAAGGAAGCTCAATCAGATACATCACAAGAAAACGGAAAAAATATTTGAAATCAAACATCAAATTCTACAATAGAGAAGAACATTTAACTTCTGAAACAGAATAATAAAACAATTCACCTGAATCTCGTGTAGCTAAGGAATCCCTTGATCCACTTATGTCAGCTAAGCAAACAAGAAACAAGTTATATAAGTTGAGATACAGATAGAAACATTAATTCCTGGATTTAAATAAAATGAGAGCAGAAAATTCTCTTTTTCTTTCAATGATAACTGGATATCAAAATTACTTATAGAGGTATTTTCAATTTGTATTTTCTTTCACTAACAATTCATACTTAATGACCTGAGATAACCACAATTAACAGATAACACAGATAACAATAACAGATAACCACAATCACACAATTTCATTATATTCTTATAGAATTGAGTCATTGCAAATGAACCATGACAAGACATAAAAATGAAACATAAAAAACACACACCAGGTTCTTAGAAATATCAGTAATATCTGGAGAAAAGACAAGAAAAACACACACAGACACACACATACACAAGAAATTTGAAACTTTCCACTAATATCAGTTAATGAAGAATGGTTTTAAAGCTATAATCTTGTTAGTATGTTGCAATGTCTTTAACAGTACAGCCCTAATAACTTGAATGTCAAAAATCTGGAGCACCAAAAAGCATGCTGTAAGTAAGTAAGTATGCATGCATGCATGCATGCATGCATGCATGCATGTATGTATGTATGTATGTATGCATGTATGCATGCATGCTTGTAGGTAGGTATGTATACACTATATATGTAAAAGTATCCACAGAAGTTGATAATCTTAATACAATTTTTGATTGTACTAAATTATATAAAACAGATACAAAATAAGCTATAAATGGCATAATTTAAATTTTTATATTTTTACAGTTTAAATCAAAATTCTTATTGATATTACATTATATGTTTAACAGATCTAAAGGAATTTCCCAGAAACTGTCTGAAAAATTTAATTTTTTTCTTGTGCCGTATATTTTCATGCTTTGTATTTATAGTTACTTTCATGTACATCTTTCGTCCTCAAAAATTCTCGGCTATCTGGGAGATGCTGCGTCGTTGGCTGAGAGGGCGACGTTTCACCTGACATGTCGCAGGCTTCCTCAGGGCAGTGTGCCTGAGGAAGTCTGTGACAAGCTGTGGAAGCTTATGAGTGCATCTTTCATCCTCTTTTTTTTATTTTCTAGTGTTTTTTTTTGTGATTGTTATTAATTATACATTTCATTACAATTACCAACATGCATGCCATTTCTGCATGAACCACTACCGTACAATACTAATCAAACTGTTTAAGAAATTAAAATCAATTTTCTCAACAATTTATGAAAATAATAGGTGCATTCAAACACCTTACACTACATTAATGGTTTTATTCACTTGCTTCATTTCAAATCATCGGAGTGAATAATGAAAGGTTTTAGAAAATTGTTATTATTTTAACAAGTTGTTGTTGTTGTTGTTGTTGTTGTTGTTGTTGTTGTTGTTGTTGTTGTTGATGTTGATGTTGATGTTGATGTTGATGCTGTTGCTGTTGCTGTTGCTCCTTTTCCCTTCCTTCCCCACTGAAGAACTTTAGTAGCCCTTTTATAGATTCACCATAAAATATGGACTATTTGTTATTCCTGATGGGACTCGTACCAATTAATTCGAATTAACAATGTTCTGATCTGTTGAGAATTCTCAAATCATTAGAGTAATTTAGAATCAACATGTTGAGTATATAGAATGATGTCAAAAGAATAGTCAGAAACATTGAAATGCAATACGGGAGGCTACTGTTTTGTGTTCAGAAAAAAATTACATGACAGGTTGGCATGTCCTAAAAAGCTACCAATGACAAGCTAATCAGAGTAAAATGTTGGCATTATAAACAAAACACATCTAGAAAATGACACATATAGTGTGAGAAATAAATGGAAGAGAAAAAACACACAAAAATAAGTAAAATCTACTGAAAATAACAAAAAAATTATTAAAAGTGAGAAGTGCTAAAATTTAAAAAAGACAAGTCTTCACATGAAAAGTGCATTTTTTTGGGAGAATTTTCATGAAGAGTTGATTCTACTCAGAGGCCAATCATTCAAAACAGTTGTTTGCTTCTTTCTTTTTTTGTATTTGTGAAAAACAAGAGGTAAATTTTGCAAACACACATTTCAAACAGTCTCAAGACATTTGTAAAGTTTGACGTCAAAATGTGTCAATCTAAGATACCAATAATTTGAAAAATCCACCACTGTACACTGAAGTAATGAAATCGACAGTAAGGGTAAAGAGGTGCAGATACAACCTGTGTGAACTCTACTCGGTCACAATCTTCTGTAGAACTAGCCATGTGACAGTGACACTATGATTGGAGTGAGTTTTTGGGTGGAGAATCTATACACTCTTTCTGCTATTTCCTGTTAATTATCTATAATAGGAACAATTAATTTAAGTAGAAAATTATGCAATGAATGAGATTAAAGGAAAGATTTACCTCTTTCAGTCCAACTGTCTCGACTAAATCATTCCACACATTGATGCACGACGAAATTCCATTTATCTACTTTGAAAAATTATATATTACATACACTAAACTTGAAAGATTACTTCTGGAAAATTTCCGTTTTGAACATCAAGAAATCCATGGAAGAGGAGAAAAAAGAGGCAAGTTGATCATGTCAACAATGTATTTTTTAGTGGCTCCTCTCATCAGCATCAACGAGATATATTGAAGTAAAAAAAGTAAATGTTTGCAACATAATGAGAGAGAATGCAGAAATTGGAAATTCTAACTGAAACAATAAGTGAAAAGTCAATGAACAATCTGAATTAGGAACAAATGCAAAAAGTAATTTTTAAAACATTCACTCTCATTGAATATCACTATTTGTCAATTACATTTTACATGGCGGTACAGTATTTAAAAATTCTTGTGTGTGCTAATCACAAGAAAAAGGGTTAAGCTATCAACACTCATATAAACATGCACAAATTCAACTCATGAGAGGCTCAATATTGCAAAATAAACAATGGGTATAATATGCAAGTTATTGTAATTAATAATATGTTAAACTATAATTAAATAACACTAACATTTTCCTCAACAATAGAGCCAGGTAATTCAAGCCAATACCGGCACCAGAATGGCTTTGAAGAAAAATAAATTCAACAACAGTCATATGCCAACGCCATTCCAGTACCCATAACAATAGGAGGGGAGAGAGGATGTCAATGGTGGGTCCCAAAATAAGATAATTGAAGAAGAATTTCATATATATTTAAGAATTAATACTACATATATTTAGCAATATATTACTTTTCTGCATGTTTATGTTAAAATACTTTCAGTTTTTGAAGTATGGCTCATATATATTTTGAACATTTTCTACACTAGCAGTTATTTTTGAAGAGAGAGAGATGGCCAGAAGTGGGATTCAGGAGGGACAAGAGGGGGGCAACAGCCCCCCCCCCCCCAATGTTGGACAAATTAAAAAAATATATTCAGGTATTTCATCTCGCAGATCTTGAAATTTATATTATAAAATCTTTACTATTTTTATTTTGGGAAGAAATTTAATAATAATTAAGCAAATGATAATTTTATTACGCTGAGCTAATAACCTACATTCAAAAAATTAGTGAACTTAAGTTCAGTATTACAAAACTTGCAGCATAATGTTTAAAGTTACTGTGGATATCCCGTGTCAGTAAATGCTTTCAATTCTATTTTGCTTTTAAACGTTATTTACTTAGAAATTAAATAGTTTCATACCTAAAATCATGAGTCACAACACACAAATTAACTTAAAAAGAAAAAAATTCTCATTTATTATACACATATGGAACTTTTCACAACTACAAATTTCAATATATAAAACAATATCCAAGCTGTTACAATATATTTATATACTTGAACATGCATCAAATACATATTGTGAGAAATATAGAGTATAATTAATAAAGAATTAAAATGTAAATTGTTTAATACAAGCATACTACATAATGCTTTCCATACATTTCTATTAAAATTAATTTATTAGTTTTAAAATTTACTAATTTATTGAATAAATTAATTTTATTAAAATTAATTTAAACAAAGAGAATTTAAATTAATTTCTTTATAAAATTTTAATTTTAAATTTACATAAAAAAAAAAAAATTTTTTGCTCCCCCAATAAAAGATCTGCAATTCCTCTTCTGCAGATGGCCATTTCCTTTTTTGACAAACAAATTCAACATTCTCAATGTTGCTCCAAATAAACAACTTCCTGAATTGGGAGATTTTAAAATAAGATTGCAATGTGATAAGGGCAGATGTAAGGGGGGGCTGGAGTTTCCATGAAGCAATTACGCATGGCAGTTGACAAGCATCGGAAGATGAAACTACCATCGACAGGTGGGAAAAGGTTCTAAAAATAAAAATCCTACACAATAAAACTCCTTACCTAAACAGAGATAGGTCAAGAAAACAACGCTGGGCTCTGTTGTTCATCCCTCCGTTATTGATGTGCAACAATTGTGATGCTTTCTGTACTATATAATTACTAGGGCTACGATTTTGATGACATAAAAACTACATAAAAATGCCATAAAAAGTGTACATTTATGCCCTAACAATCCTTCAAAAATGTTGAAAACCCTATCCACTTTGATTTTAACACTGCGAAATATTTCTTTCTTCAGTTAAGCCGATAATTTGCCATATTTGAAATAAATTAAATACTGTAAAACTCACTATATGAAACATAATCAGTTCACAGAACTGTCTATACTACAGATAAGAGTTAAGGGGCCACTCCACTTCCTCTGCTCTCACATTATTGGAAAAACAAAAGCCTTTCCAACCAAAAAATGCCCTAACAAATACATGTCAAACATCTCAAAACATAACATATGTTAGTACCAAAGAAGTGTTGCTCAAGAACAAGAAAAAAATTGCAAAATCATCAAAATTCTAGCGCTAATAATTACATTTTTGCATGTAATACTAGCAATGGCACAATATATCTTTAATCCTAGTGAAAAAACAGACATTTTGTTAAAAATGAGAAAAGGTTAATAGGTTAAAAGGAGTATAATTACAAGAATCCAACAAGATTCTTTCATTAATTGGATCGCTGGTAAAGTGGCCTTCTAATAATTAAATATAGTAAATTAAAGATGTTGTCTGGTATCAAAAAATATATTTTGCTAAAGATTGTTTCGATTGCGTAGGGATCATCCTTGGAGCTAAAATTCAAATTACAGAAATAAAATTACATTAATGCATGAATTAAAAAAATGAATTTAAGTTTGTCTTGCAGTTGTTGCAAGTGAGAGCACAGACCCTGCTTAATGAGGTAGATGGGAATGGATCTTTAGTGTTGGATAGTTTTCTGTAGTGTATGAGTGTTGTTGAAAGTAGTTTTGAGACCGAATTTATTGTGTGTGGTGGCTATTTTGAAAGAAGTGAGTCCTACATAAAGGATTGTGTGGTACATGGCTGAAGTGTTTTTGTCAATCGGAGTGAGGGTGGTGTGTTTGTGGATATTCAGAGAGTTGGCTTTTTTGATATTAGTCATATTCGTTCATTCTGGCTATATGTTTTATGGCCTCCTTTCTCTCACTTGCAACAACTGCAATGCCATATACATAGGACAAACAGGCCGAAAATTCACACCAAGAATCAGAGACACTAATAATCATTGAAAAACAACACTACCACAGTCTCACACTATGCGGATCACTTAAATTTAAACAAACTCGCATTCCACAAACACATCAATTTCCGTATCCTAGAAATGGAAAACAGGTACTGGAACAGAATAAAATTAGAATTCCTACATATACAAAACAACCTCAGAAAACGACTTGTCTTAACCAGCAAATCCCTGAACTCTCATCATCTCTGCTACAATTAGCAAGAAGCTTACACCCCTAACTCCACTCCCCTTTGTTTGCCTGACCCCTCTTCTCACCTCCACCATCACCCCAGCATGTCACAACCCTTCGCCCACACCCCACCCCTCTTCCCGTCCCACACCAACTCTCTGTTCTTAAGCAAGACACACTCTCTAAAATCAGCAGAACTTTGTTATCGGCCCGGAAGCAGCAAGGTACGTACGACCCAGTTTACTTACGCATTTGGCATACAATGTCAACATTTTGTATGTAACAATTTGTAATAACATACACTTCATTTTTATAATTCATGTATTAAAGTAATTTTAATTCTCTTAATTTAAATTTTAGCTCAGAGGATGATCACTAACCGATCAAAACGATCTTCAGTAAAATATATTTTTTGATACTAGACATCTTTAATTTGATGTCGTAGGCTTCCGCGGCCAGAGTCATGATCTGGGCTGTCCGTGTGACACCGCGTCGATGGCTGAGGTGCCGACGTTTCGATTGACATAACGCGACATATGTCGGTCGAAACGTCGGCACCTCAGCCATCGACGCGGCGTCACACGGACAGCCCAGATCTTTAATTTACCATATTTCAGGATTCTTTTAATTATTTTCTACATTTGTGTGTAAACAGATAATTTAAATTCCTTCTGGTTGCTGAGTGACAGGCAAATGTGTATATATAAATTCTATTAAATTGTTACTTCTAACAAGATATGTCGAAATGGCTGATTACACAGGTCAACAAAGTTAGTTTGTACTGGTTTCAAATAAGGTATCAGTTTTTGCTTATCACATATTTTGCCGGTAATTGTACTTTTATTATACTTACGAGACGATTTCCGGGAACTCGTGGCGGCCTTCCCTTGCGCGATGCCCGAAACTAATCATATCCGCGGAGTCCCCTGTTTGGGGCTTGAACGGGCTTTCAGTAGGTGCGTCTAATGAGAGAGACGTGTCCACAGCTGAATATATTACGACTAATTGGCAAGAAGTACAATCGTTATCAGTGGAACATCTGTGTTGATTTAAAAGGTATCACTATGTTGGGAGATATACCAAGTTCTGTTGCTTCCTTTGCCTATACGATAGTCGAGATACGATACAAAATTATATCAAACGAGACTTGAGGTATTTCAAGGAGGTATTTCAATCAAGGAGAAGAAAACTCCCAACATGCCCCATTGGTTGCTACAGCCACCATTACATATTAAGTTTGGCTTGGTTAAAACATTTGGAAAAATGTTAGGGAAAAGAAATTCGAAATGTTTCTAGTACTTAAGTGAACATTTTTGCAAAATATTTCCTGCCAAACCAAAAGGTGTCTTTGTGGGATCGCAGATCAGGGAGTTATTGAAGACCCTCATATTTTAAGTCTGACTGAGTGAAATTGAAAAGGGGGCATGGAAAAGGTTTCAGTGGCTTTCACACAATTTTCTTGTTAATACATTATCTTCTCATTATATAGAAGACGTGCAGGAATTACTAAACGCTTATCAAGAAACGGGAGGCTGCATGTCACTGAAACTTCCATTTCCTGCATTCCCATCCCCCATTTTTTCCCATTCAACTGAGGTGACGATAGCGATGAGATGGGATATAGGTTTTACCAGGACATTTAAGTTATGGAGGTGAGGTACAAGGGGTTTTGGAGTCAATCCATGCGCCCAGGCAATTGTTGGATGATTTGACAAGATGGCCAAAATATTCACAAAAGGATATCAATAGCTGTGCATTTTTAGTTTGCAAATCTCTTTTTATTTAACTTGTGACTCTTCTTTACTATTCAATCTACTCAGTATTTACACATGAAATCTGTTAATTGTCTGTAAATAAGTGTCAAGTTTGCATTTGAAGCACCAGAACTTGAATAATCGTTTATTTCCGAAAATGCGTGTATGTCAATATTATGTGATGAGCGAAATCCCAACCCAGATTTGTATTTAGAACAAAACACTGATATACAAACACCTGCTTTCATCTCTGGTGATTAAATTTAGTTTCAAATTGACGCCCTGGGTAATTCATGATATAACAATGGTTCAAAATCATTGACTAATATTAAGAAACAAAAATTGTGTTTGTTTATGATAGAAGATTGGCTCAAATAATCATGGAATGGCAAGATATTATGCTTTTCTGTAAAATTTGGTGTTCATGACTTTTTAGCTTATTCACAAGGGTCAAAGATATAAATAAGGAGGAAACTAACAATATAAAACATACGAGATGCTCGACTGAGCGTTATCTAACAACCAAGGAAGCAAGAACATAAGGACAAGATCACCTCTCAACATATGAGTGATAATAGATTTACTAAAAATGTCCCAAAGCCTGAATCTTTACAATTCATTACATATAAGTTTTTCAGCACTAATTAAAAGAAATATTGTTTATTTTTATTTATTTATTTACGTCACAAACTGTTAAAAACTGAGTATGATGTGCTATAGGAAGAGGTTAATTTGAAGTTACATTCATGTGCAGAAGCAAAACAGGGGGCCATCTCAGCAGTTGCTTGAGGATCAGGAAAACTGGACCAAAACCAGATTGATATGGGGGACATTGACCCAGAAGCTGAAGTTCCATACTTGCTACAGATCCTTTAAACTTATACAATCCAAATGAATATAATACATTAAATGTCAAATGTTAAATGTAAAATTAATTTTATTTTCCTTTTGGATGCTCAGTATAGTCTCTAATTCTATAGAAACAGTTGTGCAGCAGAAAAGATTTTACTAAGGACTTAAACTTTTGAATTGAATTTAATCGTTTAATAGCATGCAAGGTGTAATGTACATGTAATTATATGTGAATTTTTTTTAGTTAGCTGTTGATACTGTCATCTGATGAATATGATTTCTACGTTGAGTGTTGTAGTTATAGACCAGTGTTTGCTGAAATTTTTTTTCCACTCAAAGTCATTTTTGATAAAAACCAAGAATCAGGTGGGTGGGATTTGCTTATTATTCGTACCATACTCTTTTGTAATCTAAAAGTCTGGGAGCTATAAGATATATATCCTCAGAATATTGTAACGTATTAGCCAGCGTGCCTCGTGGCATCTATTTGGGGACGCTTGGTAAGCGATTAGTAAGGGGAATCTCCTCGCCACAGGAAGGAGACAAGGGTTTATCCGCAAAGCAAGAACGCGGAAACGGGAGATACAAGGCTTTGGGGTCTTCCGGCCTATAGAAACCTTTCACTGTTAT